>CAJHQP010011744.1:0-14323 GCA_905132765.1 Moricandia arvensis
TGACACACACCCCACGTCAGTGGGCTTCGGCCGCGTTTTGGACCTTTTTGGGCCATCTTTCAATTTAATCATTTTGCGATTTCTTTCGGAGAAATCACCTACCATAAGATGTTGATTTCTATACCGTTGGTTATTCAGAGTAGTAAAACCGATTGTATATTTGAATAAAATGGTGTTAAGTTAATTGTTACCGATAATACGATTAATTTAAAGTTTTCCTAGAAGACAAGTCTTTGCCATTTTATCGGCAAACTTCAACAATAAGTCCAATCACGACGAAACAAGGATCATTTCAGTCAGGACTCGAAGGAAAGATCGACGAGGAGAAGATGGTCTTGTCTCCCGTGTGATGAGATGTGGTGAGTTTCATGTCGCCAACGGACGACAAGACTTGGAGTTGGTCTCATCACCTGTGGGCGACAAGACATGGAGCGTGTCCTCGTCATCCACGTGTAATGATATTTGGAGACGATCTCATTGCCCGTTGGCAACGAGACTTGGAGCCGGTCTCGTATCCCATGGGTGACGAAACGTGGAGTGTGTCTCGTCACCCACGGGAAACGAGACTTGGAGACGGTCTCGGTTTCTTACAGATGTTTATAGCCCTCGTGTACTCCTCTCTGCGCCGAAGCTTATCACTTAAGATTTTCCAAAGTTGTTTCAAATGAGTTTATTTACAGGATAGCTTAGCAAATCTTGGATCTTGATTTCGAGCTTACCATTTTTGGCCCCAACACTCGTTCATCAAAAACTCCACCCTCTGAAGATAGCCTTGAAAACTAGTTTCATTGATATGATTCTTATATTCTTCTGCAGCATGTTCCACCATTGAGACTTCATATATATAACCAAATTTTTGTCTTGACCTCAAATGATCTTGTCACAACCATTCAGTTGATTTTTTTTCCATGTGCATATCTGCATTCTTAGTACTGTTTCTAGACACCAAGTTCTCAATCAGTCTCTTAGCTTCTTATGCAGTCTTCGTCTTTATGTTTCCTTCGCTTTCACCATCCAGCATCAACATATAACGAAAATGAGTATCCTGAAGAAGATTTCCAAAAGCTGAACCCTCTGTCAAAACCATGATGTGTGTGGTCCGTTTGGAATTTCCTAAACCTGTCCCAAGAGCTTCTTAATGCTTCAATGGGTCTCTGAGAGAATGTCCAAATTTTATTCCTCATCTCTTTAATTTTCTGCACCAAAAAAAGAATTCGGTGAGAACGCAGTCTTGACATCATTCCAGATAGTGAGAGATCCTAGTGGTAGGAGCTTCAACCAATCAATCACATACCCAAAAAAAGAATATTTGAACAGCTTGCAGAGGATGTAGTCTTTGGGTCCTTCATGCTCCTCGATGCCAGACACAAAATCTTTGAATGCTTCAATATGATCCATGGGATTTCTTGACGAAGACCATCAAAGGGTGCTGACCCACATAAGAGAAGTATGCGGGTTTAGTATCAACCCCAAAGATTTCTGAAGATTGAATCCATGCATGTCGGCATAGAAATGACTAGGTGTGGTCCATTCTGCTAACGTTCAATGTCGAAGTACTTTATCATCCTCAGTAGCAGCAGATTCCATAGGGATTACAGCCCCCTGTGCATCTATCTTCTTGCCTGCTGCATTACACGGATGACCCTTAGGGTTATGTAGGTCTCCATTTTCATCTTGAATCAACAGAACTTCCGCAGCCATCTTTGTCTCGCAGTGTTCAGTGTCGATCGATGCTATTAGATGAGTGTCGCTCAACACTAGAAGTGAAGTATTGATCGCTGCTTGGAGGGTGGTGTCGCTCGACACTCACCTCTTAGTCCTACGGATCATACATTCTAACTCAGCTAGCTCCTGGTTCGAGAAGTCCAAGAGCTTTTTTCATGCGTTGATTCTGGTACTCAAATGCATGTACCTGAAATGTAAGAAAACATTTTTATGTAAGTATACTAAAAACTAAGAACCTAGACGAAATCTTACGCATATTCTAATGGTGATCATAGTCCCCGCACTCATTTCCAATGAGACCATGACAATCCACTACAGAAATATTTAGCTGTGAATACTAGGGATGGACACAGATCGGATATTCAGGATTTTAGGGTATTCTTAATGTGATCCGTTTCGGTTTAAATAATCATTATTCCAATCTGTATCGGATCCGCAACGATCATGATATTTGGAACCGAAAAACCTTTATATTTTACCAGATATTTGATGTGATCCGTACAACTAAAATTAAATTTTAATATAAAATAATATTGTAAGATCAAATAATATTTTTAAAAGTTTAATAACTAAATAATTATTTCGATGAAATAAAATTATTTCTGGATTTATATATAATATAATAGTAATATAGTTTGTATATAAAATTGTTGAATACAAATATATATATGCATATAATGAAACAAGGGGATAGTCTTTTTTTAATATTAATATTTGGGGTTTACTTTATTTTTAAGAATATTACACATGAGTATTTTTTTTGCTCCGTAAAATTACATATATTTAAATTTTTCGAACTGAACTGAAACGGATAATATATCAAATGTTACATATATTTGGCACATCCCTAGTGAACAGGGGGGGGGGGGATCCTTAATGTAATAAAATTTTCATATAAGAATATTTGGATAATAAACTTGGGGTACATAAACTAACAACATTAAAATAAGGGTATTTGAATTTTTTTTTTGAACAAACTCTTAAACAAAAAAATTAGAGTGAGGAATGTATTATACTCTAGTTCTACCTGCGTCCGCCCCTAGATGTAAGTAGATGGTCTCAATCCATAGAAGACTCGACTGAGTATGTTTAACCAAATTGATATGTTTTTTTAGTTAATTTTAAACTTAACGAAAACAAATTGTTTTTAGGCAACAAACTTGTGTAACTTTTACTAAATAAAAGTAAGCTGGAGTTTGTATTTATAATCCTAGATCATTGTGGCAAACCACACTTGAACCCCTGTTTTGGGCTATGAAGTAAATGAAAACCGTATCAACAACAAAATGTGGCTCGCCACATACTATTCGGATTGGATGAAAATGGTGTGAACACCAAGAATATGCTGTCTTTTTTCACAAACCTAGAATTAGCCATGGGCAGATTAATCCGGAACCAAAGATTTGATACGGCCTTGGATAGGCGGTCTTTCCGTAGATCATTAAAGGTAAGTGAAAAGGTTTGATGGACTTCACCAAAAAACTATGGACTAACTCAAGTTCACGCTATTAATGCCTCAGATGATTACTAATAGAGTTTTCTCTCCTTGTGAAAAAGATGTTACTAAATAATGATAAGAAAGCCTCCTCAAAGACGATTTGTTTGAACCAAAGCTTAAGTTTATTGATGAATGGTTGATGATACATAAAGGCTCGTTTTAAACATAAAAATAAAGTGAAAAGGAAATCCTAAGCTAGAAAAAAAAAACTAAACCAAAACCAAGCCAGTTTAGTAAAAACTATATCCTAATCCTATTGCTAATTGGTTTAAGATAACTAAATTAGTCCTAACTAGTTTACACTTAATAAAAGCTAAAATACATGATAATTAAAGTCTTTAGACAAATGAGAACGTGGGTAGACTAAGATGGGCCATGGTGGACGATCATTTATCTTCATGGGACAATAAGGCCCTTTTTCGACCATGCTTCATTGGGCTTGGGCCATGTCAATCCAGAACCAACCAACTCCTCCTTAAGCTCATTAGCATCAATAAAACTATTGATGTTTCATTTCCAGCTCTGGTTCTTCATCTTCCATTTCGAACACATTTCTTGGCATTGTCGGTTTTATCGGTCCATTTCTCGATCATGCCAGATCACCCATTTTCATTTCATGTCCAACTAGTTTCCTCTCATTCATTTCCTGAATCAAACAGGTTGCATACTAGTTGTCCATGTTTTCCCACATTCATTCCAAGTTTGATAAAGGCCTTATCAAGCCCCATAGCTTTCTCTTGATCCAATACCTCATGAATCAGGCCGATAATCTCTCCAGTAAGCCCATTGGAATTTCTTGAGCCCATTGCTAGGGTCCAATGTCTGTCTGATTTTTTCTTGATCTCTAATCCGTTGAAGTAGGCTGATCGAGGCTGCATCATTGCCTTCACTTTTAAACGGATTTTCCTCAAATCCGAATATTCTAGATGATCAAGCTCAAGAATACCTGCTTACCATGCATTGCTCTGAACCTCAGCATAAAAGACCTCCCTCCGGGCTCGAAAACAAGATTATTGCAACCCCTCTTCATTCCTCATAAACTACTTGGAACTCTGCTCAATACAGGTAGCTACTTATGTAGATGGTTCCTCCTCTTTGTTGAGTTTGAAGCTGAATTCTTCTCTGCAGTTCGATCCAGAACACGTCCTATTTATATACATGTTACCATGGACCTATCAGTGTGGTCTTATTCTTGGTCCAGGAGGTCCGCGTAAAGAAAGTTCCATACTCCTCTTAAATTTTTGGATCGTCCCTGCCCATTCCAAAACTCTTGCTCTAGCCATCTCGGTTTGTACTCATCAGATATGGAACTGACCATTGGCCTTATATGTCCTTACTCTCCTCTCCTATCACAGAATTTTTTTGAAGACAATACACGTACCACAAATGACAATGGGTCATAGCACGTCCTACTAGGCTTAATGGAGAGCTTATTAGCCTTATTTATGAGGTATTGGACCGAGAGAAGGCTATGGGCCTTGATGAGGCATTTCTGAAACTTGGAGAGACTATCGATCAGGATGGATGACTAGAGGTCAACCTTCTTGACCAGGAAATGGGCAGAAGAATTGGGATGGACAGGAAATTGAATGGAAAAACAGGTATGATCGAGATATGGTTTTGGTCAAACCGACATAGGCGAGAAATGAGCTGGGAAACGGAAGATGAAGAACGAAGTTTAAAAATGGAAAATGAGGTGGATTTTTATCATCCAGATGGGGCATAAGGAGAAACTTTATAATACCTGGAACAAGATGGATCGAGCCCAAGAGAGACTTGTTCTTAAAAGGCTTTTTATAATCAAAAAGTGGAAGGATAAACCTTGGTTTATCATTGGCCCAATATGATTAACCACAACCATTATGGTTTTTTTAAGTTTATTTGGTTTTATTATTTATGTAAACTTATTAAGAATAGGTTTTGTGCTTTATAAACTCATTAGAAATTGGTTTGGTGTTCTAAATCAATAAGCTTATGATTAAGATATGTTTTCATTAACCACTTTGGTTTTGGTTTAGGGTTTTCAGTTTCATGCTTTTAAACATAAGTACCCACGAGCTTGAAGAATTAATCAATCAATTAACAATTTTTTTTATCATCTTCTTTGTGTTGAGTTTCTCTCAACTGTTGGTGTGTGATATCCAACGAATCAAGGTTCAAGTTCTTTGGCGTGTCATATGTAGAGAAGGAGAACTATGCGTATCAAGAGTCTTTCGCAGCTTCTATGTCACCATTCAATCCACATCCCTTGGTTTTGATTCTTAATCAATTCTGCAGCAAGGATTATTCCCCCCCCCCCCCTCCCTTCAAGGGATCCAGGGAAAGACAACTTATCCAAGGCCGTACCAAGTGGTATAAGAGCCTCTTGAGTGTTAGGTTTTGGTTTCTTAATCTAAGATCATCAGATCTATCACATACCCAGCAGGTCTTCCATTTATTCTTTAGGAATTATATCACTCAAATTACCCTACGAGCAACTTTACTCTCTCTCAAATAAGAAGATCAATTATAGTAATTAGGGATCGAATCCACATGGAGCATTGACACACAATACTAGGCAAGTAATTGTAAAGCAGTAAACATAAAGATCAATTGAGAGTTTCTTTGTAACTTATGATAATAAATAGCTAGATCTAGGGTTTCAAGTTATAGTATTTTTATATAGATGCTAAGGATATGTGGTAAACCATCTTAGAACTCGAATACTAAAACAGATATCCAACTACAGCTGTGGTTCTAATCAGATGACTAGTCTTTGCTCCAGGCCTTTGACATTCGAGCAAATACGAGTGTCCTATCGATTCTATGGCAAGAGTGCCAATCGATACTACTTAGACAAAGCATTATCGTCCTAATCGATATGTCACTAAGTTAATTTAAAATAGCTTAACAACTTAGCTAACAAAATTATTATCAGGTATAGATCCTATATATATATATATTATATATAATATATATATATATATATATATATATATATATCCTAAATTCATGGTTCTAATTTAGCTACTCTAGAATACAAGTATTGAGATCAAATTTGATGAAGAATCCTTATGGATTTACCCTAGCAGTTTCTATAATTAGCAATACATATAAACCCTAATAAAATCCTAGCTCTAACAAAAGAAGACTACTAAGACATAATCAGCAAAAAAATTTAGATATCTGAATATAATTCATAAATAGAATACGGTAAGAAAACAATGGAGTTCTTGTACAAATCTGTGAAGGAGTCCTGATCTACTAAAAACCATAAAGTAATATAAATGCTTATTTTGTCTCTCTCTCTTTTTCGCTAAAATAGCAAAGCATATAAATAATTAGGTATTAGGTTGTCCAAGGGTAGTCTTATAATTATGTGGGACTTGAGCTTCAAGTGGTCATGAACAAGTTGGTCTAATCCTTCGTGTCGCTGCCAATCGATACCCACAAGGTGTTGTCGATCAACAGACATCTCAAATCTCGACTCTGATTATGATTCTTCAGCAGCTACGAGTTTCTTTATCATTAAGCTTCAGAATGCTTCATAACCTCCACATTACTCCAAAAATTAGCTAGACCTGAAAACATCTAAAATAGACTTCAAGCACATATAATGGTATGTAAAAATCACATACACTATGGCCTAAAAGTGGTAAATTCCATGGTATATCAACTCCCCCAAACTTATTATTTTGCTTGTCCTAAAACAAAGAGTATCACTATCTGAAAAAATGTTTGAAAACGCAGGGACTCAAAAAATCTTTAACTCATTATAATCACCATTGCAGTGTTGCAAGCCACATCAAATAAGTGCTAACCTTAAAGGTACTTTATATACCCTATCCTTGCTTAGCAACCAATTCATTCTACCAGCAACTTATCTAATACTTGTCTAACTCACCCTCTGCTAACTTCATTTCTTACATATAAATGTACATGCTTTACCTTGGGAATATCGATCACATGACACATGGACTCTTACTCAAGCAAGTATCGGAACACACAAGCAGCCTTCTATTATCCCTTTCCTCTCTCTCTCTCTCTCTCTCTCTCTCTCTCTCTCTCTCTCTCTCTCTCTCTCTCTCTCTCTCTCTCTTTCTCTCTCTCTTTTAATTGACTAAGATATTTTTGACAGGCTTCCATGAATCAAGCCCTAATGGTTTTTGCCACCAGATCTTGTTTACTTCTTTTTGACCTTTATCTCTTTCTAGAATTTTATGAATCAAGCTTTAATGGTTGTAGCCACCATATCTTGTCCGCTTCTTTTTAATCTGAAGGAGAGAGATAGAGGAACCAAAAACAAACATAATTTACCTTCCAGACTTGCAGGAGTAATCTGATCCAATGTATACCAAACCCCAAAACAAGAAATTAAGTTCAATTAGGTTGGAGGTCCGCTTCGGTTCTTTTCAACATTCTCAGCAAGTGTGGATATAACTAGGAGGTGATCCATGTTCGTATCTCTAGTACACTTTGCAGTCAGTAAGTCTAAAAACTGTGTTATAGAGTGGTTGGATAATAAGTAAAATTTTAAAATGATCATAATCCCCTCTTTAACTTTAAAAACTTCATAAAATCATAATAACTCAAAATAAAACACAATATCAGTAAACCTCTCTCAGACTTAAACAACATTGTCCCCAGTGTTATACAGTCTAAGACTGGTGGTAAAATAAGCTGTAAGGACAAAATCTAACAATGAAAAATGGGTATATATGCTCGCTGATGGTGAGTGTCGATCGACAAAGTTAAATGAAGATCAATCGATACCCGTGTCGGTCTATCGATCAAAAGTGATCATGTGTCAATCGATGCTTTATGCAGTCATGTATCCTCGTGTTGTTTTTTAAAAACTAAATGGGTTTCCTCTTATAAAGTGCTTGTTTATAGTTTATATTCTATAGCTTGACGTTTTGGAAGTTCTGACTAGTAAGGAGGTAATGGAACACTTGTTGGAAACAAGTCTCCACATTTTCTACAAACATTTCAAACGATGTGCCTACAAAACTCCTTATGGATTTCTCTCCTTTGGTTCTTTGTTCTTGTTGTCTCTGGATAATCTCATGTGTGTAATCCACTTTCAGTTGTAGCTCTTCCATACATTCGTTAATCCATCCAAAGATGTTATTGAGAGGATAATAGATTACATCAAATTTCTTGCAGAACTCATCAAATATCCTTTCTTGAGCTCTGTAGATGTCATCTGTCATCTCTTGAATTTTGTTCTCTTTTGTGTATCTCAGTTTCTGGCCGAGATAGAGGTGTAAGGTAGGCTCCAGACAGCGTAAACATCCATCATACTCTTCTAGATTCAAGTAACACCCTCCATTACTGTCTGCCATCTAAAGTATTGCTCTCATATCCTCTTTTAAAATTTTATCCTCAGCCCGTTCATTGCCCTCTTCATCTCTGTAGACTCCATGCTCATCTGGTGCTACTACAGTAACTGTTCTCTTAGGTGGAATTGTGGCTTCAACCAAAATAGCTTGTCGGTATTCTAGATCATATGGCTGTCGGTCGATGCTCCTAGTTAGATGTCTGATATACCTTGTCATTTACCAGTTTTAGACCATCATTTGGACCCTATTTGGAGTCTATTATGTGTGTCTGATCTGTGTTTTAGAGTCTTTACAGGTCTAAGTATGTTCTCGAGAATTATGGAGACCATGGAGATTGTTAGAGTATTAAGAATATATATCTAGTATTTGTTCACATTCAGATAAGTACGACTCGAAGTCAAGCATGACCATCGATTGACAGAGCATCCTTGTTGTCGATCAACGGCCCACTCGCGGAGTATTGTCAACTTCCAGCACAAGTCAAGATAAATTACGAGAATCCCCCTGGATGAATTTTGACCTAGTTTATATGGATTTTGCCATTGCTTAGGCAAAAGAGCAGCAAGTTTTAATTTACTACTTTTATTTTTCTTTGATTGAGCTTCTTATTAGTTTAGGGGAGAAGATCAAAACTCCTTCAGAGAATTGTATTGGAACTCCATTTATTATTCTATGCATTATATTATTCAGTTCATCATGTTTTATTTGATCATGTCTGAATAATTCACATGTTAGATTTAGGGTTCATAATGTTATTGATGAATTAGACCCAAAATATGATTGCTAGGATGAAATAATATCAATCTTTGGAATTATGTTTAATTCTTGTGTTCTAGAGTAGCTAACTAGAAACCTGAACTTAGGACATGGACAACTACGAGAGTAGGTTATGTGCTAGAATTGATTCCATTGGGCTAGGTTGTTAGATGCATGCGAGAGCTGGTCTAATTAACATATTGGACAAAATTCCTATCTCATTAGCGTCGATCGATACCAGCCCTTAGCCGTCAATCGACGGTAAACTTCTATGTCCACATACGAGAGTTGGGACAAGAGGAGATCAGACTAATTAACATTTATTGTTCTCGCATATTAAAGAAGAAGAAGAAGAAGAAGAAGAAGAAGAAGAAGAAGAAGAAGAAGAAGAAGAAGAAGAAGAAGAAGAAGAAGAAGAAGAAGAAGAAGAAGAAGAAGAAGAAGAAGAAGAAGAAGAAGAAGAAGAAGAAGAAGAAGAAGAAGAAGAAGAAGAAGAAGAAGAAGAAGAAGAAGAAGAAGAAGAAGAAGCAGAAGAAGAAGAAGAAGAAGCGGGTGAGGGTCCAGGTTTGATTGCTACATGTTTCTGAGACTATGATCACAAGGAGGATTCAGATGATGGAGCACTGATGAACACCTATCCCAGACAATTGGTCGACGGGGAGAACATTCAACAATCGGCTGATACCTACCCTTCAGTATTAATCGACACTCACCATCTTGATTTAGGATATGATCCGTCTAACCAAGAGTATGATGACGACTACAAGGAAGACGAAATTATTGAGTACCTTGGTCTTGCCATGGAAGAAGCATGTCTTATTGCCGCATGCTTTTATGATTTCGAGCTAAAGAGAGAGTCTGCGGATATAACATCGATTCACAACCAGCTTCAGCAGTCGATCGACAGTCTCAACAATCAACAATCATTTGATTTCAAACCTCAACCATCAACCCACACTCACGTCACAGATCATAACGAAGAAGACAGTCCCAAAGACATTATCTACATTTGAAAGAAATACCGTAAGTAGGAACCAGAGCACACCAAACCCAGATTACACAGCATCAATCGATAAGACACGTTTAACATCGATCAACAGCCTCACCGAATAAGGATCCAAAGCTTTTGAGAACAACAATCAAAGAAGATTTTGTTGGGAGAAGAGAGATGGGTATGGAGTTTACAGAGATGAGAATGGCAATGCACGAGCCATTGATGGCATAATCATTAATGTGTCTAAGGAGGACATTAGGGAGATTCATGAGAGAGCCAATATGCATAAAGATACTCATTTATATTTGCAAGAGTATGCAGCAGACATTCGCAGAGCCAGGCCAGGACACATCAACTTACAACACACAAGAAGTTGAGAACATGGTACAAGGCATTTGATCCCATGAGATGATTATGGATGACTACTAAAAGAGGCTTGATGACATGTACCACATGTTCAACAACATTATTGGCTTCTTAACCACATGCATGGAAGAAATGAAGAAAAAGATGGATTACACTCATTAGATTATTCAACAACAACAATTGATTGGAGCAGTTAGTGTGAGAATAGATGAATTTAGGTGTGAGAGTGATGTAGAAACAGAGTATGGTCGAAACTAAGAGAAAGAGAATGAAGAGATTAAGTGAGAATCAAAAGAGAATGCAGTGAAGAGTATGAAAGTATGAGAGTGTTCTTGAGTATCAAAGAGGGTGAATTTGTGTGTAACCAGAGAGATTAGAGAGAATGAGAGACTAAGGGAGTATGGAACCAGAGAATAGTGAAGAAAAAAAACTTCTCTTTGCTTAGAGGTTTCAGAATACACATGGAGTGGCTTTATAGCCAGATAACAACTTGCAACATATTAAACTATTGTTAAAGTACAAATTTACTAAACTAATATTATTGTAGGGTTTCTGATGAATCCAGGAGAATGCAGCCAAGGTGAATCTCGACCAGAGGGAGTGAGACTGACAGGAGAGAGAGATGGGCACAGTCTGGTTGGGTGAAAGTGACAGCAGGCTCATCGTATTATGCACATGTGACTTTTACTCTATTTAAATCCCAACTTGTCTGATCTCTCTCCAACGGCCTGAACTCTATTTTAAACTTCAAATATGCTTCATAAGACTCAGCTGGACGAGTTTCCCACTTGCCTTGACTTCCAAGACACTCTAGGTTAGGATTTGATACTTGCGCACCAAGACTGTACGGACAGATTCAAACTTGCTCTGGAGGCTTCATCTTTGATGCTTGGTCGCTTCACCAGCATTATTTATCTTCATTCTAACAGTTATTTCAAAATCGACCGACGGATACACTAGGCCATCGATCGATAGCCATCACACAGAATTTAAGCAGAGGCTGGTAACAGAGACGTTATTGGAAGACAAGCTTGATGGAGTTTACCAATCTCAAGACTTGATGAGTAATAGTATCTACCAGAAATTGGATAATATTTCAGAGCCCACAGATGTCAGGCTTAACATGCTGACAAGATGCATTCAAACAATCCAGGACAGTATGAGTACAATGGAGACTACTCAGATAAGGATGGACAACCATATAACCAGAGGAGAAGAAGCTGCGAGGAGCTTCATTTGTGCATGGTTTCAGACGGACAGAGAGTATGTGGATACCTGCTCTCCACATTAGTTCGATGAACCGCCTTACAAGTCCAGAAATCCAAACGTCTAGCTTAAGATTATAACCAAGGGAGGAGTGGGAGGCAGCCCACTATGTAGTATGTTTTAGCTTCGTTTTCACTATTTAGTTATTAATTACGATTTTTATTTAATTACTTTAGGTTTTCAAGGAAGTAGTAGAAAATTTCAAAACCGCCATCAGTCGACATCAACACTTCACCATCGGTCGACGACTTGGATAGTTTACCATCGGTCGACAATCATAACTCCCCATTGGTCGACACTCTTTACCGAGTTTTGGTAACTTCGACTTTCTCTCTTTATTTTACTTATGATTTAGTTTTTTCCTTAACCGAACCGGACGGGAGAACACTGGGACAATGTTATTTTTGTATGGAGAAATTTTCTGATGTTTTTATTTATGTTGAGCTTTTATTTGCTATATTTACTTCAAGAAAAGGATTATGATCAGAACTTATTTATTGACTAACCACACTCTAGCACCGCTCTTAGATTTGTTGATTGCAGAGATTACAAGAGATGCAAAGTGGATAATCCTACCATTAGATTGTACTTACTAAGAAAGTTTGAAGGAACCAAAGCTGATCTCCAACCTAATTCTTGCTTTGGGGCTTGGCATACATCGGATCGGATTCATTCTGCAAATTTTGTAAGGTACTAGTCTGTGTATTTTTGATTTCCTTCTTCTCTCTCTTCAGCATTAATAAAAATAAAAGATTGAAAGGATTTCATGAAATATGCAGAGGGGTAAGTAAATTAACTATGACCCCATTATTCTAATTTAGAAAGGAATGATCACACATTGTGGAAGCGAGGGATATGTACATTACCGATGACCCCAATATTCGCCAACAACTTTGGAAAAACAAATCAAAAATATGATGCCAAGATGGACTATATCAGCATCATTGTCCATTGAGTATGAGGTTTAAAAAGATTCTAAGAAGAGAGAAAAGAGGGAAGAAAGGGATCATGAAAGACTTTTTATTTGTATATCCGAATTTGGCAAGAGTTGAGCCAATGTATCCTTTGATCGATACTCCCAAGGTAAAGTATGCACTTTATTTTTATGGCAAAGAAATGAGATCAGTAGAGGGGAGGGTCAAATTAGTATTTGTTGAGTTGCTCACAAAATGGATTTGGTTGTTATACTAGGAGATGGCATATCAAGTTTCTCTTTTATTAGCATTATTTGATGTGATTGCAATATATTAAGGGTGATAGTTATACTTATATATTATGTGAATTCCCGCTTTTTCAAACTTCTTTCACATGTTACCTTTGTTTTGCTTGAGGACAAGCAAAAGGTTAAGTCTGAGGGAGTTGATATACCTTGTTAGTTACCAGTTTTAGACCATCATTTGGACCTTATTTGGAGTCTATTATGTGTGTCTTGACTATGTTTTAGAGTCCTTTACAGGTTCAGGTACGTTCTGGAGCATCATGGAGATCATTGAGCTTGTTAGAGTATTCAGAAGAGAAATCTAGTAGCTGTTCACATTCAGCTAAGTACGAGTCGAAGTCAAGCATGTCCATCGATTGATGGAGCATCCTTGCTGTCGATCGACGGCCCACTCACAGAGCGTTGGCTAACTTAAAGCCTAAGTTAAGACAAATTACGAGAAAGCCCCTGGATGAGTTTTCACCTAGTTTATATGGGTTCTGCCATTGTTTAGGCAGAAGAGCAGCATGTTTGAATTTACAGCTTTTAGTTTTCTTGCATTGAGCTTTTGAGTAGTTTAGGTGAGACGATCTGAACTCCTTCATAGATTTGTATTGGAACCCCATTTATTATTCTATGCATTATATTATTCAGCTCATCATGTTTTCTTTGTTCATGTCTAAGTAATACACCTGTTGTATTTAGGTTCATAATGGTATTAATTAATTAGTCCCAAAATAAGATTGCTAGGATGAAATAATATCAATCTTTGGAATTGTGTTTAATGCTTGTGCTCTGGAGTAGCTAACTAGAAACGTTAACTTAGGACATGGACAACTATGAGAGTAGGTTCTGTACCCGAATTGATTCCATTGATCTAGGTTGTTATATGCATCCGAAAGCTTGTCTAATTAACATAGTGGACGAATATTCTGTCTGATTAGCGTCGATCGACACAAGCCCTTAGTCGTTGATCGAGGGTACACTTATGTTCGCATACATTAGTTGGGATATGAGGGGGTCGGACTAGTTAACATTTATTGTTTTCGCATATTAATAATTTCATGCATCCTATCCATTATAATTCACTTGCCAGAAAACCTAGATCTACCCCTTTTCCATATTTGCATTCACTTTTGTTATTTTAGATAATTTCCTATTCCTGATAGATTTGTTTGTAAATCTCGTGTTTTGCTAGA
>CAJHQP010011745.1:0-14322 GCA_905132765.1 Moricandia arvensis
AAAAGTCATACATTTTGACTCTGTATTTAAGTTGTATTATGTTAACAAATAATTAGGCATCTTCTTAATTAAAATTTAAGATACAATGATAACGCTAACAGATACTCTTTCCGTTTTCATCTAAGTGTCGTTTTAAATTTGTGCACACAAATTTAAAAAATATTTAATTATATATATTTTTTTATAAAATCATCATTACTCATACAACTAATCATATTTAAATTAATAAAAAATAAACTGAAGAATAAAGTTATAAATTCTGCATTGAAATTCTAAAACGACACTTTTTTATAACGGATAATTTTCTTTACAACGACACTTAATATAAAACGGATATATTATTAAATTACAAATACATGACATAGCAATGATAATTTAAACATACATAACATTAACTACATCTAAACATTTGATAATCTGTTTATTAGAGCAGTAAAAATCTTACTTGCATATCAATGAAATCCAAATTGTTTACTGAATTTATTTAAATACTCACTATCCTATCATTTTAAATTAATACACATAGATTTGTACAATTTTTAAAAATTTTTTTTTATAATTGAGTTGAAAAGAGCCCCAACATATTGTATATGTATATAAATTATTTCCAACAGAAAAACTTAATAAAATATTACTGATAAAAAGTTAAAATAAAGATATTTAAAACTTTAAATAAAGATAAATTAAAAGGGTTAAACATTTATTTTGTCCTAGAGGCCATGAAAAGTTTTGAGCAGCCATGAGATGCTAAGCTTGGACATGAACTCTTTCAACCGCTACCGTTGCTGGATGAACATCTGGTAACATATGCTTGGAAACAGGTTCTTGTGTGTGTTGTTGTTGTTGGATTTTTTCAGGAATGTTTGTAGAAGCTGGACCAGTGTTCTCACTTTTCAAACATTTTTATGCTTCTTCACAGAGGTTATGTATCTAAAACGCCAAGACACGAATGAAACAGTGAGTAACCTAAAAGGCATCCATGTCTTGGTTGGCTTTTTGAGATCTTGACAATCTAAACTATCTATATGTTCTATCCTTCTTGGTCACAGAACTCATTTTCTGATCTCCAATCTATCAGCTGAAGGACTACAATCTACTGAGACTGATTCTGTTTATGTGTGTGCCTTCTGCATCTCTTTCTCTACGGTAAGCACATTATCTGACCAACATTGCTGGAGTACTCTCCCTACTCGTCTGTTCCTCCTGCTTCTGCTTACCAAACTCTCCCTTCTATCAGTCAAGGACCCAGGCCTGACATTGGAACATAGATGAATAAACACAGGCAGCAGTAGCTGCGCAAAGGACTGTATCTTAAGCACTCCTCGCAGGCAAGTTGTATAGTTATTACAATGTACACCAATCACATTAGCCACCAACTCCAGCAAATCCGCTAATATGGATGACAAACACAGAGTGAAGCCAAAGAAAGAATAGAAATGATGATGATCCTTCACAGCCTCCAGGCACATATTTGCTAGGCAAGACAGAGACGGAATGATCTTGATACTGTGCAAAAATCTCTGCCACACTGAAAACCAGAGGACTTATTAAAGCCTTGTTGAGATTCAAACGGATAGTAGATTTATTTGCTTCACTGCAGATGTAATCAAAGCAGTAGTGACAATGCATATAGTGAGCTGACTACTATGGGAACTAGTGGCCTCATGGGAAGCTGTCCTTCCTCAAGTAACGATCATAAACCACAGTTAAACAAGAAGCATCAACTGTCCAATGACTTGACATTCCAATAACAGAAGATCAGATTCAGAACTGAGTTGGTAGCAGACCAGGAGAGACATGACTGTCCTGAGAGAAGATGGCACCATAGCAATCTGGAAGCCATGATCCAGTTAACAGGCTGAGAGATTTCATCTCCCTGAATAACTCCGCATTAAGATCGGAGAGAACTGTTTCTTTAAGCTTGCCACCTCGTCTTATCCGTGGCACAGGCCAAATGATTCTCCTTAGAGATTAGAGGAACAGTTAATGGCGCTGAATAGACAAGATAGCATGTGAAAGCAAGGAATAAGATTCTAGGGAGTGTCTTGACTAAGCAATATCCACCAAGTAGGTTTCCAGGATTCCTCCAACCGCTGAAGCCATGAGAGCATAAGACTGTAGACCATTCATTTGATATCTTAAACCATACTCTGCACCTAATGCGTCTTGAGCAACTTCAGAAACGGATGCTCCAAGGTTACTAAGCAAAGCAAGACCCATAAGTGAAGGAAAAGCTCTCTAGAACCAGGGAATACCGCTAATTGACCCCATGCTAAACCTGCAAAAGCACTGCAACAAATGGATCTGAGATTTAAGGAGCCTAAACATTTTTAAGTTACTCTTAATTTAAAAAAAAATATATTTAGAGGCCATGCAATCTATATATAATAGTTCTTTCAAAATTGGAGACGTAGATATTTCATTTGCTATGCTAAGAATCGCCATATGACAACACAAATACAGACCAACTAGCATTTTGTTTTTTAAGACAAGAAAATCTTGTTGACTAACCTCCAATGGAGAGTAAGGAACTCTACGAGCACCACCAAAACATAGAACATCTGAGAGAACTCATAGAGAGGCTTAGCCACCATGGAAGACAAGCAGTGTACTGCACAAGCTGAAGCGTCGATGGCTTGAGGTTTAAGGCAATGAGACATATGAAAGTTAAGTGCAAGCCATGGGAAACACCTTGACCCTTGAACCAATACCCCAAAGCACACAACAAAACGCGTTTCCTTGATCTCTCTACACACTTTTGTTTCATCAAGCTCCTCCACCAACAACCGCCACCATTGTTGTTTTCTCTCCTTCTTACCACCGAGATACTACACTGGTCAACGTTGTTGTGATCTTGAACTCGTTTGGATTTTACGACAAGGGTTTTGGTTAGCTGCTGCTGCTGCTCTTTCTTGTTAATGGTAGTGTTTAGGCTTAAACCGTACGGGATTGTTGATGGTTTCAAGAGGTTTACTGGTTGTGATGGATATAATGGATTGTTCATGATTCTTTAGCCTTTTTTTTTGTTTTTGAGGATTCAATGCAACAGAGAGAAGTAAGAAGAGAGATTCACGGGTGGGTGGTGCTTAAGAAGACCAGACACAAGGAACAAAATCAGCCACAGATAAATGGCGACCATATAATTAGCACTGTATCTGTGTTTTATAGAGAGAAGCTACTATAGAATCAGAGAATGAAACGAAAGGATTTTGTTAATTTTATTTAATCAATTAAATAAGGAATGGGAAAGATCTCGAAGATTGATGAGAAACAAAATATTGTCTTCATCAACCATACTAAGTTGATAGTATATATAAGAATCATTGCTAATGTAATAAAGAATCATTGAGTGAAGAACAAGAGAGATGAACTCAAGAACACATTTCTGGACAGAATAGAGAGAGATAGAGAGAGAGAGTGAGAGAGAGAGAGAGAGAAAGAGAAAGGAGGATTCGAAATCCTTACTTCATTTCATGCTTGCTTACATATTAATAAAGAGACAAGAGAGAGACATTCAGAAGAAAACAAAGAAGAAATATTAAAATAAGTTGCTTCTGCTCTGTGAAAGTGACCGCACCTCCAACAGCTCTATTGCTTAGCAAGACATGTGACTCTTTCAAATTCAACTTTTCACAGATATATCTTGCTCCCCAACGGTCTTCTAAGTCTCCAGAAGTGTATCTTGGTCGACAATGCTTCCTTGCCTTGTCTTCCAAGTCATTAGGTCAGACTAGAAACCTTGTGATCCAAGTATGTACGAAATTACTTGTCGAGCAAGTTGATGAGTTCTCTTCTTTTCCATTTGTCCTCTTAGTCTCTCTTTTGGTTCTTCATCTCAATAGTTAGGACTCATAGATTTGGCCAGATCATGATCCCCTTAGCCATGAAGCATCTACTCTTTCCCTAGTATGTTTTTATCCCACTGGGTTTTGCACACAAAGGTTTTAATGAGGGATGTCTTCATGGGTTCCAAGCTTAACCATATCCTGTGGATAAGCTTGAGGGGGAGTATTGACATGAATGTTAGATTATTGAAGAACAGAATGAGGAAGAATGAAGAACAAGAGAGAGAGGAGTTTCGAGAGAGAATAAGAGAGAGAGAAGGAGTTTATTTCCCTTAATGTTAATACTGGTCTTGAGTACAATCTATATAGACAAAAGTAGACAGAAGAGAAAATAATAAACAAATGTCCACTTGCTTCTGCTTCCAACGGTTATCAACCAGATTTGAATTTGAATTTCGAATCTAAACAGTGATGTAGTTGATGCATGTAGTCGAGGCATGTAGTCAACTATATGATGTAGTTGAGGCATGTAGTCGAGGCATGTAGTCGACTATATCACAAGACTATGTAATCTGTGATGTAGTTGTTCTTCTCTTCTCTTGTAACCAGATGTTCTTCTCTTCTCTTGATGTCTCCATCTTTTATTCATGTCAATACTCCCCCTCAAGCTTGACCAAAGGATTTGATCAAGCTTGGAAAACTATGAAGACTTCCCTCATTAAAACCTTAGTATGTAAAACCCATTGGGATAAAAACATACTAAGGAAAGAGTAGAAGCTCCATAGCTAAGGGGATCACGCCTGTGTGATATCAATGAGTCCAAGCTTGGGATAGATGGACTCACACACCTTAGTACTTGCAGCTTTGGTGAAGATATCGGCTAACTGATCTTCACTCCTTGTATAGCAAGGTAGAATGACTCCTTGGATTATCACTTGTCTCACTTTGTAGCAGTCCACCTCAATGTGTTTAGTGTTAACTTGAAGAGATACAATGAAACTTATGAGAGATGAGATAGAGGCAGAGAAGATAGTGTGGTGTGAAGGATCTTGTGCAACGAGTATGGAGAAGGCTGTGGACAGCTTCTGAGTGTGCAAGAGACTGAGGAACATCAATGAGAAGTCTAAGGAAGACCTGGGGAAGCTTTGGTGAGAAGAAGGGATCAAATGGTCAAGTTGAGGATGAGGTGTACGGATTGTACGGCCTGTACGGCCTGTACGGATCCGTACGGACCAGACTCGACCCAAAACCAACATTACTCGACCATTTGAGCATAAAAGATGTTTTAAGTCTTGTGCAAAGTTAGGGCTCAATGTGTACGGACCAGCTTGATGTTCCTGGCCGTACAACCCTAAAATGCACAAGACTTGGTTCCCAAGTCTTAAGAAGGTTTATTATGGTTAGCAAAGACTTGGGATCCGTGGGAGGCTTAGGCAAGGAGAAAGATGCTCAGAATATACCTTAGGCGAAAAGGAAGAGCTGTCTACTTTCCAGAAAGGAAGAACCTTATCCAAAAGGTTATCCTCTCGTCCAAAAGCAAAGGAAGAGCAGCTTGTGACAGCCTGTCCAAGCATGTGAGCATTCTGAGCCACACAATTCAAACCAGGCGCCCAAATACTTGTTGACTCCACATGCTTAGTATCCTTAGGTTTAAACTTGTATCCAGCACTCATCTCTCTATAAAAAGACCCCTTGGGCGAATTGTAATCTTCAAGGGAGTAAGGGGGAAAACCCCTCTCCACTTCCAGATATAAAAAGCTTGTAGTTCTTGGATCGAATCCTTCTTAAGTCTCTCTCTTTCTTAGTCTCTTTAATCTCTCTAAGTCTCTCATACTCTCTGATTCTGATTCAAGTTCATACAAGTAAACCAGAACCCTTTCTCTTCATCATCTCGTGTTCATCATTGCCTTAAAGGCTTGTTCATCACACACAAACCCAGATCCACATTCTCTGGTGAAAATCCAACATTTAGTTCTCTCATGAAATACTGAGTTTGAGGCTATATGGATAGCAGCTTGGTTGTCGCAATGCATGGTGATTGGTGCAGTGATCTCTCTATCCCCAAATCTTTGAGAAGCCCTTTGATCCATACTAACTCATTTGTCAGTTTCCTCATGGCTCTATACTCTGCTTCAGCACTTGAGCACGAGACCACCTTTTGCTTCTTGCTCTTCCATGTGACCAGATTGCCTCCTATGAAGGTGCAGTAGCCTGTGGTTGATTTTCTATCATTCCTATCTCCTGCCCAATCAGCATCACAATAGCCAACCACTTCTGTGTTGCCATTACAGCCCATCCATACTCCTTGTCCAGGAGCTCCACTGAGGTATTTGAGTATCCTTTCCACCATTTTCCAGTGATGAACCTTTGGCACTTGCATATGCTGGCTCACCTGGTTCACAGCAAAGCAAATATCAGGTCTAGTGATGGTTAAATAGATAAGCTTACCCACTAGTCTCCTGTATTGCTTTGGATCATCAAATGGTGTGTCTTCATACTCCCCCTCACGCAAGATCTTATAGCCATCTTCTAGTGGAGTCTTGGCTGGTTTCTCTCCAAGTATACCTGCTCCATTCAAAAGGTCAAGTGTGTACTTCCTTTGGGATAAGAAGAGCCCTTCATCAGAGCGGCATACTTCAATTCCAAGGAAGTTGATGAGGACATAGAACCAGACATCAACATCCCCACCCTAAGACAAGCACCAAGAACAAGATCAGGAACCAAGGGGGTGATTGCAAGCTTCTGTGAAGCCATTGAAGGATTGTTTGCCAAGGCTAATAGCAACTCCAACTTAGATGACATCACAAACCGTCTAGACAAGCTCTCCATTTCTGGATCAGAGGTTATGAAGACTCAACCTTATGTTATACAAGACGGTCCAAAAGATAATGCTATCCTATGGTCTATCATTCCGCATAAAGAGTGTTAATTTAAGAGAATAATGTGAATTTAGGACTAGAACATGATGAACTTGCTCAAGAACAGCAAGAACAAGAGAGAGAATGGAGAGAATCCGTGAGAATAGCAAGAGAGAAGTGAGAATATGTTTTTATTCAACTTGTTTTAGTTTCTGCTGGAATACAAGCTTAAATAGACAAGGGAAGGCAGACAAGAAAACATTCTAGGGAATAAACTCAGAGACCCATGCTGTAATAAACTAAGTGACCCATGCTGGAATAAACTAATGCCCATACTGAATGTGCCCATAGGGGACAGGTCTCAATTGATGGCAGAACCCATACTGAGTGTCTTCTGCACGTGAATTAGCTCCCCATAGTCTTCTTAGTTTATTTCAAGTGTCTCTCCTCTTGCAAGTCAAGTTAGGTCTCTTTTCTTTGCTTGCAAGTCACGTTAGGTCACTAGGTTGTATAGACATTCTTGACTCCCAAGTTATCTTGAATCCTTGATAACTCATATCCTCTTACATCTTATTTCTTCATCTCAACACTCCCCCTCAAGCTTGACCATAGGGACTGGTCAAGCTTGGGAACCATGAAGCATTCCCTCATTAAAACCTTTAGCTTAGAAAAAACCACTTGGGAGAAAACTAAGCCAAGGAAAAAGAGTAGAACACCTCATGGCTAAGAGGATCAGTGAGATGGGATATCCATGAGTCCAAGCTTTGAATGAATGAACTCACAGACCTTTGTGCTTGCTGCCTTGGTGAAGATGTCGGCTAACTGGTCTTCACTTCTAGTGTAGCAAGGCAATATAAGTTTCTGCTCCACAGCTTGTCTAACCTTATGGCAATCCACCTCAATGTGTTTAGTCCTCTCATGAAACACACTGTTGGATGCTATATGAATGGCAGCCTGGTTGTCGCAGTGCATTGTGATGGGTGTTGTAGTCTCAATCTCCAAGTCTCTTAGCAAGTTCCTGATCCAGGTAAGCTCACTTGTAAGCTTTCTCATTGCTCTATATTCTGCTTCAGCACTTGAGCATGATACTATCTTCTGCTTCTTGCTCTTCCAGGTGACTAGGTTGCCTCCAATAAAGGTACAATATCCTGTTGTGGACCTCCTGTCCACTCTATCACCAGCCCAATCTGCATCACAGTACCCCACAATCTCTGTGCTTCCATTGCAAGCCATCCACACACCTTGACCAGGAGCTTCTCTCAGGTATCTCAAGATTCTTTCCACCATATTCCATTGGTGAACTTTAGGTGCTTGCATGTGTTGACTGACTTGATTCACAGCAAAACACACATCCGGTCGAGTAATGGTCAGGTATATGAGCTTGCCCACCATCCTCCTATACTTCTTAACATCTTCAAATGGAGTATCCTCATACTCCCCCTCTCGCAGTACCTTGTAGCCTTCCTCCAGTGGCGTCTTGGCTTGTCTTCCTCCAAGGTTTCCTGCCTCATTTAAAGATCAAGTGTGTACTTCCTTTGGGATAGGAAGAGCCCCTCTTTAGAGCGGCATATCTCAATCCCTAGGAAGTACTTCAACTCTCCCAAATCCTTTATATCAAATGCAGATTTAAGAAAAGTTTTAGTTGAGAGAATACCTTCCTTGTCACTACCAGTGATGATAATGTCGTCAACATAAATGAGAATGACAATAATCCCTTGCTTGCTGGTCAGTGTGAAGAGAGTGTGATCTGCCTCTGTTTTGACAAATCCTCTTCCGTTCAGAGTTGAGCTTAACTTATGGTACCAGGCTCTTGGGGATTGCTTCAAGCCATATATAGCCTTCTTTAATCTCAATACATTTCCTGGTTTTACCATGTCTTCTAGACCGGGTGGGGGTCGCATATAAACCTCATCTTCTAGTTCACCTTGTAAGAACGCATTCTTGACATCCATTTGCCATAAGTCCCATTCCAAGTTGACTGCCACTGAGATCAGAATCCTTATGGTATGCAGCTTGGCTACTGGTGCAAATGTATCAAGGTAGTCTTCTCCATAGACCTGAGTAAATCCTCTTGCAACTAATCTTGTCTTTTTCCTTTCTGGTTTTCCATTTGCTAGGTACTTGATTGTGAAGAGTAGGCGACTTGTCACTGCTTTCTTGCCTTTGGGGAGTTCAGCTTCATACCAGGTATCATTTTTGATCATAGCATTGATCTCATCAGCCACTGAATTTTTCCATCCTTCATCCTCTATTGCTTCTTCATACGATCTTGGGATGTATTCCTGGTCCAATTCTATCATGAAGGCATGATGTTCTTCTGGATACTGAGCTAGAGAGCATACTGCACTGATTGGATGAGCTACTGCTTTTGCATTGAAGTATACTCTTGTGTTGCTCCAATTTGAAGCTGGTCTCTTGATCCTTGTACTTCTCCTCACAGGCTGTATTTGATCTGGCTCTTCCTCATCTTCTAATTGGATTTCATTTTCTGGTAGAACCTCTGTGCCTGATGGCATCTCATCTTGATCATGAGCTGCTGAGACTTCAGGTTGTTGCGCCTGTTCCTCAGGCTGAGATACTGAGTCTTCAGGTTGCTGCGCCTCTTCCTCAGGCTGTATTGTTTCATTGCCCCCCTCATGATCAGGATGAGTGACTTCAATGTTCTCCTCATCTTCAGTAGTATCATGGACCGGGGTCTTCATACTTTTCTCAGGTTCTGTTGGTAAGTGGATGCCAAGATTTTCTAAAATTACTCTCAAATTGTTGGCTCTATCTGTGGAAGACTGAGAGAGGTCCTTGAGATCATCCCAACTCCCTTCATTATAGTGGCCTCTAGATTCCAAAAACTCGACATCCCTGGAGATCAGGACCCTTCTTTTCTCTGGTACATAACATTTGTAGCCTTTCTGAGTTGGAGAGTATCCAATAAACATGGCTTTTGTGCTTTTAGCCTCTAGCTTGTTCCTCACTTCACCTGGAATCAACACAAAACACACACACCCAAACACGCGCAAATGGTCTATAGATGGTTTGGTTTTATTGAGTACCTCATAAGGTGATACATCGTTGAGTATTTTTGTAGGGATCCTGTTGATTAGATAAGATGCAGTCACGACTGCATCACCCCAAAACTGCTTAGGAACATTCATATGAAACATCATGCTTCTAGTCACCTCCATTAAGTGTCGGTTTTTCCTCTCTGCTACACCATTTTGTTGAGGTGTATATGGACAACTAGTTTGATGGATGATGCCGTGTGCTGCAAGGTGTTGCTTGAAGGTACTGCTCGTGTATTCTCCTCCATTATCTGATCTAAATATTTTGATCTTGGCACGAAAGTGGTTAGCAATATAGTTTTGGAAATTTTTAAATGCTTCTAGCACCCTATCCTTTGATTTCAACAAGGTTAACCAAGTGTACTTAGATTTTTCATCTATGAAAGTCACAAAGTACTTATGTTGTTCTCTAGATGCACACGGGGCTGTCCAAACATCAGAGTGAATAAGATCAAAGCAATTCTGATGCGTCCCTAGGATGCTCTTTGGTTGATGGGAATGGATAATCCTTGCAAGAACGAATCAGAGACTCAAGTTCTTCAAGGCGTGTGGATTGAATGGTGACACAAGAGGGATGGATGATCTCTTGATACTCCTAGGCAACTGATCTGGATATGACACACCAAATAAGAAGCCCTTAACTCTGGATATTACACACCAGAAACCTTCAGCTCACTTTCTAGAGAGAGAGAGAGGTCAAGAGAGAAAAGAACTCGAAGTTTATTGATTGCTTGAGTACAATAGGGTTTAGGGAACCCTTTAAATAAAAAGAAACCAGAGAACAGGCTCTCTAGGGTTTCGAAAATAGTAAAAAGGAAAACTATGGTTTAAAAATAACATAAGCTTTAAAATGAAATAAAATGTAAACTTCTGCTAGTCTTGGGCCGAGATAGAGCCTAAGTGATGTGTAAGACAAGTTGTGGCCTCGTTAAAAACCTTCCTCCGGAAAACCTCGTGGGACAAAACCAAAAGCAAGGAAAAGAGCACGCACCAAATGTCTTGCCTAGACACTAACTCAGCTTGATGTAGAGATGGCTTGAATGGTGATCAAGACATCTCGGATCAAACCTTGTCCAAGACTTTCTTCTTGTTGTGGATGTGAAGTGAGTAATCCAACAACATTCTCCTTAAGTTTCTTGACTCTGGAACGAGTCATGGGACCTTCTGGAATGGCTAGAGCATCATCACCAGGCTGCTGGTGCATTGTGGCTTCATGTGGCTCATCTAGACTCTCCTTGTTCTCCTTAGTGATCCGGTCCATGATCACATCATCTAAGCTCCCTTTGTCCTCTTTAGTAAGCTGGTCCATGATCACATCATCCCCTCCCTCTTCAAAAAGATTTGTCCTCAAATCTGTTTTACCTGCAATAGAGGGGACCAAGTCAGTAACATCAAAGTTTGAAATCAGATTACACTTACCTTGCAAGCCTCTTTGATAGGCATTGTTGCTGATTGGTTCGGATATGTAGAAGGGACTGATCAGTTTGATTCCTGATTCATTACTAAAACCTGCATCGTACTCTTTGACACACAATAAGTTAGCACATAAAATTTTATCATAGAGTAAGAGCAATAGTCTAAATCCTTTTCTGCTCGGTTTTGGCTTGTATATTGCGTCTGGAGGTGCTTCTTTGATGATGATGAAGCAAGTGACGCCTTGGTGCTTATCCTGGTCCAAATATGGTGGTTTGAACCTCATATCTTCCTCACGCTTGTAGCTTCTCCTTACACCCTTCAAAGCTTTCCTGAAATCTATACTTGGCTCTTTTGACAAGAACAAGAGTATCATATCCGTGTAAAGAGTGATAAAAGAATCATTGAAAACATGACCACTTATCTTAGCATGCTCACCTGGTCGCCATAGATAGGTTTGAGATGTTCTAAACTTAGCAAAATTCAAACAAAGCAGAGATAGGATCACCTGACTTGTAGAACCCATAACTCTTTCACCTGAGAAACTTTGGACATAATTCCAAATCGACGTGATAGCCTGATGAGTTAAGTTTCTAATGCAGTTGGTTTCATGGCCTAAATCGTTTTTGTTGATGAGATATGATCTTCTGACTACTCCTATATCACAGCTGGCGATTAGACAGTTTTCAAGATTTGTTTGGTGCTTCTCCAACTTAGCCAAAGACTCATCATTGATACTCTGATCATTGTAGCTCCTCCTTTCACCTGTACCTTTCTCAGCTTCTTTTGAACAAGTCAAGTGTGTTATCAGGTCAAAGAAAGTATTATAGACAAGGATGTCTCCAGAGCACAAAACCGTATGACTCTTCCATCTATTATGCATATCAAAGAAAATATTACAGACCCAAATATCATCAAGGATCAAGTTCACACATTCAGAAGCAGAGAGTTCTAGTTTCAATTGTGCAACAGGTTTATCAAAGAAAGTGTTATACACTAGAATATCCTCAAAGAACAGTCCTACACGTTTAGAATCATTTTCAGCACACAAACAATCAATCTCAAGCTCAGAGATATTTGCAGATTTCAAAATTTCAAACCTAAAATCAGAATGATGCAATTTCGGTTCATGCAACTTCCTAGGTTCTTTCAAGACATATGTGGATGCAAAACAATCATCAGTGTTCAAATCATGCCTAGGAAAATTCACAACGAAACTATTCTCTTCAGTTCTAGCAAATGAATCACAAGGTTGTCTAAAACAGAAATCAGTTTGTTTCAACTCAAGCTCTAAAACCTTTTCAAAGTGACCAAAGCTTTTGCTATATTTCAGAAACTGCTCAAGACTCAAAACATGACCAGAAATGTTTTTATTTTGATTTGGAAAACGTTTTTGATCAAAGAGATTTTCTGGTTCCAGTCCTTTAAAAGATCTAAGCAAGTTATCAAAAACAGAATTTGAAACACAAAAATCTTTTACTTTGTCAAGACCAAAACGTTTTATGTCTTTAGTACTCACTTTAACACACATTATAGGCACAGAACTAACCACTTTAGCTTCCTTGCAGTGCTTTTGCTGGTTATGAGACAAGGGTTTAGGAGTTGGGTTAGACTGCAAGCTTTTCTGATGTTCCAACTCTTCTCCTTGTGTTGATTGCTCTGGTTCTCTATCTACTGATTCTTCTTTTGCAACCTGTGACACTAAAACAAGGCTACTCGGTTGCACCGGTTTAAGAAAAGTTAGTTCATCACAAGAAGTACTGAAATTGAATTCAGGCTGAGGTAAGAAAAGAGAACACTCTTGTTCTGTCCCAAACTTTCTGTTTACCAAAGATGTTTCTGTTTGAGCTTCTTGAGTTGGTGCAGTTAAATCTGATTGTGCAGCTGAGTCTGGTTCTGCAAGTTTGAGGTCTAAGACATCAGTGAATGGCGCTTGGTTCTGTACTTCTAAGGATGGACGTGTAGTCTTAGCCTGATTGAGTCGTTTCTCCACATCCCTAAACGTTTGTAAAATTGCCTTCCTTATGCTATCTTCAATGGAACACGTTGAGGTTTTGCTTGATGATCCAACTGGACTTGAGTTCTTGCTGTCTTGTTGTTTCTGAGCAGAGTTTGAAGAGCGTAGCTTGGTCTCTGGTTGCCTTTGAAGTACATCCTTGTGGTACTGTCTTGGAACATACTCTCTACGCATCAAAGTCTTCAGCTTATGCCAAGTTTCCACTGGTTCTCTTCCATCAAGTCTTCTGGACCTTATCAAGTGATTCCACCATCTCAAAGCATCACCACAAAACTCAGCAGTAGCCACTTGAACCTTACTTCTTCCAGCATAGCTTTGACAATTGAAAAACAACTCCATCTTCTCTTCCCACTCCACATATGCTGCCGGATCATCATCACCATAGAAAGGATGGATTCTTATCTTTTGGTCAGCAAACTTGTCTCTGCCTTCATGCCCACGTACCAGTCTTCTCTCTTTGCTTCTAGACTCAAGACTATGTCGAATATCTTGTTGGAGATCCTGTCTAAACTCCTTCCAAAGTTGATCAAGACTAGCTTTCATCTTCTGCTGTAGCTGAGCATTCACTGCCTTAAGTAACAGCCTTTCATCCTTAGTGAGGACTCCTTTCTGATCTCCTGCCATGGTACCTGCGACAAGAGAAAGATTAAGCCAGTAAGTAGTTCAAGGAGTACACGAGAAGTAAAAAGGAAAAAGATTAACACAAAAGGATAAGCTTGCTCAGCAAGATAAGAGGAAAAAGGATAGCGGCTAGGTTTTCCAATTCTAGGGCTTCCGCCTGCAAGCAAAAAGGAAATTCTTCTAAACCTTGTCTAAAACTTCTCTAAGATTTCAAGCAGCCTAACAACTTAGATCTACTCGTGTTCAAGGTAATTAAGTTGATTTGCAGAAGAAACAAAGTGATCTAAAGAGACAAGACCTTATGCGGCTAGGGTTTAACAACTAGGGTTTCCGCAAGCAAAAAAGGAAAATCTCTTAAACCTTGTCTAATCTCTATGAAATTCGAGCAGCCCTAAACAGATTAGATCTACTGCTTATTCAAGATGCTAGAGATGAAACACGGATGAAACAAAAACAATAAGAGAGAGAACGAGTACTTCCCAACCAAAGTTGCTCTGATACCACTTGATGCGCCCCTAGGATGCTCTTTGGTTGATGGGAATGGATAATCCTTGCAAGAACGAATCAGATGT
>CAJHQP010011746.1:0-14309 GCA_905132765.1 Moricandia arvensis
TATCTTGCCATCTTTCACATTCACAATGGCTCCAGCAGTAGCTAAGTGACAAGGGACATAGATAGAATGAAACTATATATCGAAAAAAGAAAGATATCAATGGGGCAAGAAGGAAGGATAATAACAGCGAAAACCCTCTAGAATGGACAGTTTCTTGTTAGTGGAAAAATCAACTACAAAAGTTTGCTGTATATTAGAGAAGAGATGTTGTTTCTAAAATATTTCTTCCGCCATCTCTCTTTATAGAACCCTTTTCCCAACTGGAATTTTTCTTTTATAGTTGTTCTTAAGTGCAAACAACCGGGCCACACTTGTCCTAATTTCCATGTTAAAACTGTGTTAGTGTTATGTTGTGAACTTATGATTTGTCTTATTTCCTTTGATTTTGGTTCTTTATGGTATGATGTTGTTAATCAGTGTGAACTTATGAGTTGTTATTGTTGCTTTGGATTGTTTTCGTATGTTGATGGATGTTGAATTTATAGGTCTTTCGTCACGTTTTTTACACGTGCTGGTTTCTTATCGTGAAGACTTACGTTTTAAAATTTTTTTACTATTGACTCTTTAGTTAATTACTGCAAATGCCAACTAATACGTAAAGTTCTCTGTATTATTCATTGAATTTTGTAAGAAAGTTTTAAAAAAGTAAGACTAATACTGAAAATCTTGATAGAAGGGAAGATGCGTGATTAATCTAGCAGCAGAAATCTGTAGAGATCTTCAATAAAGGAAGACTAATTACTTACTCTCTACTTTTCGTTGAAATTGTGTTTGAAAATCTCAAAAACTAAGACTAACAATTCTTGAGAATTTTGAATAGATTTTCGTCTTCTCACATGTATTTAGTTTATATTTTAGGTTATGGTGGTTTTAATTGTTTGGTTTTTTTTTAGAGTATCTTGTGAAAAAATTTGGATATCGTAACAAAATTAATAATATCATGTAAGTGAAACACAACTTAAAAATAATACAATGTTCATAGATCCTGCATTCATAATTATTTTACAAATAAAGATTTTATAAAAACAATATATTACAAGCATTTATTTGAAATTTTTTGGGTTTGTTTAATTTTCATAATTGATGCCGTAAATGAAGTCTTGGAAAAAGAATACCAACAAAGTAAGTTAAAGTTATGAGGAAAACAAAAAGATATAAAATTAAATTCATATTTAGAGAATTTTTATTTAAGTCTTACTTAAATTTATGATTTTAGTAAACTTTTAGCGAAGTTAAAATATTCATATCTAAAAATGTTACATTTTAGAAAATTTTAAAATACTTTGTTTCTCGCAAATATTTCAAAATAGTTTTTTTGTCAACCTTGTTGCAAAGCAAAATATAGAGGATGATCTATAAATTTAGTTTCATATAAATAAAAAATTCATATAATGAAGTATGTAAATTTTATATTTTTTGTGAATTTTGATTTGAAACTGGGAGATACTTGCAAAATAAGATAAATTATGAGAAATTAAAAATAAAATTATATTTGAGTAAATTTATAAAAGTCTACTAAAGTGAGGTCTAGTAGACTTCAAGTGAAATCTGCAAGCGCGACTTCTTTAGAAGAACTTTTTTGAAGTCTACTTTTATGTGTAAATTTTTTTAGATTTTGAATATATACATAAAAATATGAAAATAAGTTTAATATTAAAAAATTATAATATAATTTATAAGACCAATAGTATTAAATTTAAAGACATGAAATTTGAAATGTTAACTTTATTTAATATAAATAAATACACATAATAAATCTATAATTTTAAATCTTTATTTTTTAGGGAGGAGGAGATAACAACCATAGAAGAGAATACCTTTGCAATTAAAATGAAATTATTTAAAAAAAATATAGGAAAAAAAACTTTAAATTCTATTTTTATAGAATTTGACACATCAATATCAGTGGCTACACAGACACGGCTCCATATAAATACAGAGTTAGAATCTTGGCTAAAGAATCTCATGGTTGATGACAACAATCTTATATTATAAGATAAATCTCACATAGTTTATAGAGAGAGAAGCCAAGATGAGCAACTCTCAGCAATACACAAATCTTGTAAATTATCTTTCTGTTCTATAGATAATTTAACCACACAAGGGTGGTTTAGTGGTAGGATAAATTTCAGTGGCTAAGCAACCCCACAACACTTAAACATGTGTGGCCAATTCTCATACCAACAACCGTAGTGGCACTGGTGGACAGGACCCAGGAGACTAAGTCGTTGGTTTGGGCCTGCCGAATACCCGATTATCAAAAAAAAAAAATCTACAAACTACCAAATATATTCACAAGGCTAATCTCAGACATTCATAGAAATAAATCTCAGTGTCTTGATCTAACAAGACATTCAGTCTCTCTTTCCTCGTCTTCAAGTTCAATCCATCTCTCTATCCCCTTTAAATCATACCACAGATTCTTAAAAGTTGTTGGTTTTTAGTTATTTAAGTGAGACCAGTCCATGCGAGAGATGTTGTGGAAAACAGTTAAACTCTCTTTTTTATATTATTCATCAAATTTACCTTCTTTATCTTTTAATATGCAATGATCAAAACCCTGGCTCTTTCGTTTTTCTGCATTGGTCTTATCATTCAACCAACAACAAATATCAAAAGAAAAAATGAAGAGAAACTAATGTTTTACTGTATATGATAGTTCCATTGATACTTTTTCAATTTATGAGAGTTGTTTCGTTGGAAGTAATTGAGTATTGTTTACTTCATTTTCTTAAAACTACCTGAGATTAGTACACTATGTTTAAATGTTCCTTCTATGTTCTTAATAACACAAGTTGTAAAACTCAAAAAGGAACTCTTTCGTTATTAAAACTCTCAATGCTCTAAGAAATCTCTCAAAAACTAAATCTCTCAAAAACTCTATTAAAAAATAAATAAGGATGCAACACTCTTGCATCTCTTTATATCGGAACATATTATCTTAAACTCATTAGGACTTGTATTTCGTTTAGATAACTCTATCTAAACTAGTATTTTAGATACTCTAATATTCAAGTGTACTTTCGATTTTATCCTCCACCATTCTCGCATTTTAAACTTGAGATTAACTTGTAGTTAGCATCTTGAACTCGTATTTTAGCTATCTCATCTCTTTATACTTGAATCTGACTAAGTGCTTGTTAAAATGTCGGCTCTTTTTATCTCTCCTGGTACATATTGAACTCGATCAAAACCATTCTCCCACATACTGAACACAAGACCATATGCTAATGTTCTTGCAAGTACCTAAGTTAATTTTTTCGCGCTGCTAGCCATGTGATTCCTTGGGTTGTTGGCATGATCTATTTTCAAGACACCAACAACAATAAGAGAGAATCCGGTCTAGTATGTAGCAAAATACCTTGAGGACATCCAATATTTGTTCTTGTGCTCCTTTTCTTCTATGTTTTTCATAACTTCCCTTTGAAAGTGTAGGCTGATCCATGGGTATAGGAGTTACGATCAGGGTGTGCATGAATTTATATTGCCAATCTTGCCATCTTAGTTTCACTTCAGGATTTTCTTTGCATATCTCTCTTGATTTAGAGTAATTCCATGCTCACTTTGAAATGCCTCAATCCCAATATAATATGTTAACTTTCCCAAGTTCACTCTACTCGAATTTGTTAGACATTTATTTTATTAAAATCTTGTAATCGCTTACCAATTCTTGTCCCCAGTGACCAAAAAAAGTCATCTACGTACACTGACAAGAAGAAGCTGATCCTTTTGCTTGACGTTCAGTACTAGTGGCAGGCTCTTAGCAACACTTTCTCAAAGTATAAGTTGCTCGAGAACCTTTGTGTGAGCTTCTCATTCATGTTCCTCTGCGTGCTTGGTTTCAAGCCATAAGAGCCTCTTGTGCAACTATACACCTATCTCCTCTTCCGTTGGTACATATCTTTCAGGTTGTGAGAACGTAAAACAACTTTGTTAGCACATCACCTTATGCTAGAAAAGCTGTGATTTACATCTAAGTGATGCTACTTCCCACCCTTTGGATGCTGCTAGAGCTAATATTAAAACGGATGCGCTGTCTCAATGCGGGCCACTGCAGAATAACGCTCCTCATAGTCAATGACCATGTCTCCGTATATATATCCCTCTTGCCAAAAAGCCTAGATTTAAACTTGTTTAATATTTCCCATCAGCGCTTTCATTCTAATCTTAACACACATTTTAGACCTATTGCTGTCTGCTCCACTAAGGAAGATCCACGAGCTCCTATGTTGTATTTTTCTGTAAATTGAAGTGATCTCATCATCACAAGCATCTCTCCAAACCTTTTCTTCACTTGCTTCGCTGTAACTCCATAGTTCATCATTAATGAGAATCAATAGATGCTCGCTATCAAACTCTGCTAATAAGATGTAATCATCTAGATAACTCAGTTTCTTGTGTTCTCGTGATGATCTTCTCAGTATGACATGATCAGGTATTTCATGGTGATCTTCTGGAGCCACTTCCTCTTACTGTGCCCTTCACAGAGCTCAACATCTTCGTCCATACCTTTGTTTCCAAAGTCTCCAAGAGAAAGCTAAAACATTCCAGGTTCACTTTCAGATTCTTTCTCCGTTTCCTGCCAGTTCCAACCTTGGTTTTCATTCAAAAACTACATCTTTATTCACCACAATCTTACGGTTTATGATCAAGTAGACTATAAGCTTTAGATCATGGCTCGGTTCCAAGGTGTACCACCTTTCATGACCTAGCATCCAACTTCATTAGATGTCCACTGTTTATTTTGGCGAAACCTAAGCATCCAAACACGCGTATATGCTCTATATTCGGCTTCTTCTTCTCCTTGAAAACTTGGTATGGAGTTGCGTGTGACAAGGACCCTTGTTCCTACTCGATTTATGAGATATGTTGAATACCTCAAAGCCTCTCCCCATAACAAATTTTGTATGATCATGTGTTTCAGAATGCTCCTGGTCATTCCTAGAATGTTTCTATTTTTTCTCTCAAACACCCCGTTTTGTTGAGGAGAATACGAGTAGTAAGATTTCTAGTAATTCTGAATGTCTCACAATACTCTTGGAATTCACCTTGACAAAACTCTCCACCACCGATATGTTCTAAATATTTTAATTTTTGCTCATGTTTCTTTCTCAACAATTTCCTTGAATTTTTTGAACTTGTCAAAGGCTTCTCCCTTGTCCTTGAGAAGAATTGACCACATGTAACGAGAATGATCATCAATAAGAACAAGTATGTACCTGTTCCTTGTGGGTGTGGGATGAGTAATGGGTCCACAGAGATCCCCATGAATGAGTTCTAGTATCTCTCTTGCATGGTATGATGTTGCCTTAGAAAAGACTCATCTTGTTTGCTTGCTAAGCAAGCATGATGAGCATGTCTCCTTCTCGATCTCTATTCTTTGTATCCCAATGACAAGTTCCCTTTTGACCATAGGACTTTCATTGATTCTCTTCCAATGTGGCCTAACCTTGCATGCCACTTCTCAGATTCGCGAAGACCCATTGTTTGTAGACACTTAGTATCAACACCTTCCATAAGGACCTTGTATAGTCTGTTCTTTGATGTTTTGGCTCTTGTGATCAGTCTTCCATCTTTATCATGTAGAGTGAGATAATCACCTCTCATTCGTACATCACCAAACCGCACCTTAACTGTGATGGTCTCATCGATCTTATGGAAGTAACCTCGGTTTCCAGTCATATGGTTTCTAACACCATTTTCTAGATACCAGACATTCTCTCCTACCATACTTGTTTTGAAATCTTGTGGGTTCCATGTTCTTTTCATTTAGAAATATTACCTTGTGCATCATTAGATCTTCAGCCTCTTGTTTATCTTCGTTTTTAGTTTCTTGTGCTTCCTGCAGTTTCTGTAGTCTGTCATGACAGTCCATGGCAAGTGACTGTTCTTATCACACCTGAAACATGTAATCTTGGATAAGTCGCGATCGTAGTTGTAAATATAACGTCTGCGACCTCTCCCTCTGTTGTATAATCGTCCACCTCTGCCTCTTCCTCTGTAGTTATTGTTATCACGAGTGTAGCTGTTATTCTCACGGTTTAGTTGATGTTGTTGTGTCTCATTACTCGCATATATCATCTTTTTTTGGTTATCTTGTGTTTCTTATTCTTCCTCAGCTACTCGATCTTCATATGCCTTTACCCGTCCTATAATGTCTTCAACACTCGTGTTCTTTATGTCAAGAACTTGTTCCAAAGATGCCACGATATGAATGTACTTTTTTCGTGGAAGACTTTTGAGAAACTTCTTGACAATCTTGTTTTCTTCTATATTTCTCCCAACGCAATGGATTTTTGACGAGATCTCTGATATTCTTCCAGCAAAGTCATCAATCGTATATGTATCTTTCATCTTAAGTCGGTCAAACTCGGTCATTACGGTTTGCAAACGAGCCTCTCAAACTCTGTCTGCTCCCATGTGGCTTTGATAGCCTCCCATAACTTCTTCGCTGTATCTAGTCTCCAACTTGCAGAATTAGGGCTTCAAGTATCAACTGGAAGATTAACACCATAGCCATGGTGGTCTTTTTGCTATTATCTGAATCGGTTTCAGTGACCACCCATACCTCATGTACTTGCAGAAAAAGCTTGACCCTTATGCCCAAACTGTGTAATTAGTTGTCGTTAGCATTGGAAAACTAACAAAAGAAGTTCCTCTTCCTTCTCTCGGTTTCGTGAAAGTCGTGATATCTCCCATAACTATCGCTTGCTCAAGATCGTCTCCGAAGAGATCTGATACCAAATCTAGTCTTAATAGTACAAGATTGTAAAACTCAAAAGAAACTCTCCTTATTAAAACTCTCAATGTTTTAGAAAATATCTTAAAACTAGAGCTCTCACAAACTCATAAAACACACATAAGGATGCAATACTCTTGCATCTCTTTATATAAAGAACAACATTATTTCTAAACTCATTAGAACTTGTATATCGTTTAGATAACTCTATCTAAACTAGGATGTAGATAACTTGATATTCAAATTACTTTTAAGTTTATCTCCAACATTTTTCTTTTGTGTGTGTGCGCTCAAAAAGGCAGAACCAAATGTGTCTTCTGCCTAGAAGGTAAGATGAAGGTGGACCTCGCATTGTTGACTGCAAAGGTTCAGGTACCTAACTAAACCATCCCTTTTGCGCTCTGACACTTTCTTACTTTCTTGAATTGGTTTTTGCTTTGTCAAATGTAGGTTTTATTTCTGCAAGAAATGTGGAGGTCTCGGTATTTCTCGCCGTTTATAAATTAATATAAAATAATCACTCAGTTTACTATTGCAATGAAATTGTTTTCAACATTGGTTCTTTTGGACTATATGATAACATTTCTAACTTGTTCTTACTCATATAACAGTGATGTGAACCATCATTTTCAAAATGCCATCCTCGGTCTTTCAATTTTCACTTGTTTAGATCCGTTCAAAGGAGCAAATGAGTAATTAAAGTTTCCTTTGAAGAGTTCTAACACGCAGTTCAATTTTTGACTGACCACTGGACCTACCCACATATGCATGATGTATTGAATTTTTATTTTAAAATCAAACTTGAATACAACGGTTATGGTTTGTTTATATGTTTACAGTAAAATATATTCTACGAATGAGATGGTGAAGATTAAAAGGTTGATGTGTCTAAATAGGTACCATTCCACCTTCATTATCAATTCTCAAAGTGGCTTTGATCTCTTGTTTCATCGACAGTGAAATTCTTTTGCCAACTAGAATCGATGACTTATCAAAGTTGATTTTTTGTCCTGGTGCTTTTTCATAGACCTTTACCACTTTCACTACTTCGTCACATTCAAGGGGGTTGTGCCTTAAAAACCTAATGCATCGTCATATGCGATGCGTCAATCACTATTTCAGATGTGGAGCATATGATGAGTTGATGAACCATGCGATTTTTGAATGCCCTCTAACACTTCAAACTTGGGCCCTCGCCTCGACTACTTCAAGTCCAAACTTTTTTCTGATAGCAACTCAGTATGCAAACTTGGACTATCTATTTTGGATGAAGAATGCTATCGAAGATTCAAATCTTGATAGGGAATTGTATCCATGGATTATCTAGTATCCTTGGAAGCCATAAATGATAAGCTATTCAGTGAATTTGACGTGATCTCGTTGAACTGATCCGACATGATCACTCAGAATGCCAGACTTGGTTTGATGTTAATGCAAGACCAAATAGAAGTAATGTGAGCCTTAAACTTACAGATTTTATGTTTGGTAGACGGTTCATGGACAATGAATTCTATTTTTAGTGGATATGGATGGGTATGGCTGGATGAAAACGAAAAGGAGAAACTCATGGGATTGATAAATAAGGAGAGACGATTATCATCCCTTCATACAGAGCTGGAGGCTTTAATGTTGGTAATGGGATAACATGATTAACCATACATCTTGTCAGCATTTCGGGACCGACTGCATGGATTTGATTTCGATGATACGAAGTCGGATATCTTGGCCATGATCATTTACGAAGTTATCAGAGTTTTCACTAATTCGGTAGCGTACCACGACTTCAACATCATCCACTTACCAACAGTACAAAACGAAAAGGCAGATTCCTTAACAAAGACAGCACCGCTTTTCACCGTAGTCTATTTATTTGTTGGTTGTAATATTCTAGTCTAAATTCCGAGACTACTTCTTCTTTAGAGTAATAGAATACCATTTTGACGTAAAAAAAAAAATGATATGCATATAGACTTTTGTATGTCGTTTAATTAGGCTATTCATAAACATTTTATGGAATAAATTGCATGATCTTTTGTATGATTTTGTAAATTTATGGAACATACAAATATTTGGATTTGGACTACTACTCACGTTTGTTTTATTGTTTCAAAGCCTATTAATTTTTGGGGTGTAAAGGCTTATTAATATTTTATTTATGGTAAAGCACAACGTGTAACCATTTCCTCTTTTAGCAAAGGAACTTTTTTCATAAATAAGATTTTGAGTTTAATGATAATATTTGCAAACTTAGGGTTATTGGCAATAAATTCTCATGGACTTAACTGAACCTTCAAATCTCTCTAGTATTTTCTCCAACCTCTCTCTAAAAAAATTTTCGACCAAATATATTCGCTCCGGTGATTGGTGGCATTTGCCGCCGATCACCATAACCCTTTTGATTTTTTTTTGACTATGTATTATATTTCTTTTCGCGGTGGCGATTATGATATTCGCGGTGGCCATAAATAATATTCGCGGTGGTGTATTTTGTTGTGTATTCAATCTAAATCGAAGCAAAACCTCATGATCATCTTCCAATGTTCTTCTATTAAGATTGATCTAGTATCTATGCTTCTATGCTTTCATGGTTGATCTTTAAATCTTGTTTGTCTTTTTATGGAGTCTTCTTCTTCTTTATTTGATTCGCATGTACCCCTTTCTTAAAGGAGTCAATCTTCACTCTTTATAAGATGGAACCGATGAATAGGTTCTTGAGTGAATTTTCCTGGATAGAAAGGCGGAGATGGTGTTGGAGTAATCTCGGTTTGATTCAACGAAGATTAGATGAATCGGCATCCTCCTTATATCGGAGATGGTCCGATAAAATTTTTCTATTGGATCGATTGAGTAATCGCAGAGTTATTGTCCAATGAAGTTGATGGAGACTCTCATTAAAACGACGGCCTGATGAAAGATAGGAGATTGAGAAGTTTTAAGCTTGTTCAGATACCACCTCAGAGCAGTCAGCCGTCGGCGAGGTGTTTCGACTTCCTCTCATCCCATGGAATGGTGCGACAGATGCGTGTCAGATCCAGAAGCTTAAAGATTCATGCGTTGGAGGATGAGGGCGCGTGTCTCATCTTCCCCGTGATGAAGACGCGTGTACTATTTATGTGGAACTCGAAGAGTCTATTAGGCCAGAAATCGGGCCTAATAAGATTTAATTTTATGTCTAAGTTTAATGCTTCTCTTGTAACGTCCGTTGGACCTTCTTAAATGAAAGAAATAGTTGACAAAAAAAATTCTCATGGACTTTGAAAACTTTGAGATTTTTTTGTTATTGGTTCATGAATTTTAAAAATATTGATAGAATCCATTGTTATTGGTTAAAGAATTTTCAAAATCCATGTGATAAAAAACTAAAAAACAAATAATTATTTTTACCAAATATCTATTGAAATTTCAATCTAAATTATATGTTCAAAATCGATTGTTACATTTTTTTAATATATAATTATATTTTTATATTATCCATACATTACATTTTATATAATTTTATTTTTAATATATTCATCTTATCATATTAATATAATTTTGTATGTATCATTATTACTTTCCTTTTTAACAAAAAAACATGTTTTGAAAAATATATAAACATGCTATATAATTTAGAATAATATAAATTATATAATTATTACTTTATAAAAAGAATGAAAAAAAGGTGATAAAAATTCATACAAACTTATACCAATCTGAAATTTTTTATGATCAAATGTTATAAGTCAATACATATATAGTTTCAAAGTTTAAATAACTTTAAAATCTATCAAATATTAAAATTCACAAACTCTATTGAAATTCATCTCCCCCCCCCCCCCCCCCCCCTTATATAGTTTCTTATTTCTTGCCCCAAATCCGTGTCTTGTGGATATATCTCACACTATATTTTCCAGAATAGAGAAATTTTTGCGATGTCATATCTATCTAATATATTTCCTTATATGTAATATTTTTAAAAGTTTCCTGGCTTAAGATATGAAAATCAAATTCTGATTTGAAGAAGGTTGACGTCGAAAGTTCTAAATTTCCATAGAACCTTAGTTGATAATGGTTTGACTGGAATATCATTGCAATGATGATACCGAACACGAAAGTAACAATAACACTAGAGCTTGACCCGTGCTATCCCATGTGTGATTGTTTTAATAAAATACACATATGAAAATTTTCACAACACAAAAACGTAATGACTATACAAACATACATTCATATGGATGTTTTGTTCGATTTCTAATATATAATATTTATTTTAGCTCAATAGTTTTTAATTGTTTGTAAATTGTTGGTTATTCATATTACTAATAAAATAAAATGATATGTTATATAAGATATTAGTTAATTATAATTTTTAATTATATTAACCATTTATGATGTATTATTTATAATTAAGCACCAATTAATATGTTTATGTATATTAACAAAATCTCTTTTTAAGATAAAATATTTAGGTTAAATAAAATGTACTTCTCTGTCAATAAGACATATAGATATGTCCTTAAATTTATTATGGCAAATAAATTTCATTTTTATGTTTATTTATAAAAATATTAAATTGAAATTGATTGCAGTATAATTAAAATATAATTGCATGAATTAAATTAATCATCAAATTATGAAAGGGTACATAAATTAGTAAATAAGACTAATATCAATATTTATTCTCATTACATTAGTTGGTATGTACAATATATTAATGTAACAATACAATTATAATTTTGTATTTAGCAAATAAAATATTTATATTCACGGTATATGATAATACAAATAAACCATCAAAAATTATTCAAACCGATTTTATAAGCTGGACGTGACAGGGAACCACCAATAATTAAATCCACATAATTTTTTAGTAGCTTTAGGAATATTATTGTTTAGTTTAAATAATTAATATTAATATAAATATAATGGTAGTGGCAAATTTCAATAAAGTTGGAAAATAAGAGTATTTCAAAACGTATTTCTACTTTAATAAGATAGATAAGTTGTTTAGACAAGAAAATATCATTGTATTTTACGGTGTGATTTCAAATTTATAAAAAAATAGAAATAATTAAGTTAAGAAATGATGAGTCGTTAATAATTTAAATTATTTTCAGCGATAATGTTATTAATGTTTAGGCATGACTTAAATTGTAATATTTAAGGTGAAGTGAGAGTTATTTTCCACTTTTATTTCAGTTTTAATAGTTTAGAACATTTCCAAAAGCTCTTATATTTAAGGCTTGGCAAAACCTTAAAATAATGTTTTGAGATATTTTCTCCAAAAGAAAAACTTTATAATAAACTTTAAAAACTTTTATATTTTACATAATAGTTCTTATATTTAACAAACTTAACTATATCATAATTTTTTATAATAACTTGAATATATCCATAAAATTATTATAAAATAAAATTAATAAAGAAAATATTAAATTATAGTAAACATTTCATATAAATAAAACATACAACCTAAATCATTTGCTTCATAATGATCTCATATAAATAAAAACATACAACCTAAATTATAGTAAACATTTCATATAAATAGATAATATTCCATTTTAATTAGCTTCATGATGATCTCAATCAATTAAGTCATTTCAAAGTGATAAATGAATCTATTTATTTTTATTTGAAGATTATGAGATAATAAGTTCTGAAAACGAGTATCTATTTTATTAAAGATAAAGTCCATTTTAACTTCACCCTTGATTCTTTTATTATTTGCAAACTTGTGCCACTATTTTTAATTAAATAATGTTATCTAAATTATCATTAATTATCTAATATCTATCTAAATATTTGCTAACTAATAAAAGGAAGGAGTTTGAATATGCTACTAGCCTTTGATCCGCGCACCCGCGCGGGTGTTATTTTTATGAATGTCAAATATTTTAAGCAGTTTGTTTGATATAATTGTATATATGAATGAAGTTTAATACTCGATATCCGTTATTCGATCTGGGATCCCATCCGCTACAAAAAACGAATTTTTGGAGATCCTGATAGTGATTTGCTGATTCGACTGATGCAAGTACGAACTCGGATAGTAAAATTTAAGTTTGGATATTAATATTTAAATTTATTATAGTTATCTATGTATATTATATATACTTTTATATAAAATAACTAATATTTTAATTTAAAGTTTTAATGCTTTCAAATTTTGTAAAATAATAAATTAAAAATAGAACAGATGGTTAATAATTAGTTTTTAATGAAAAACATGTCCAGATATCCGCGTGTATTCGGATTTTATTCCAAATATCCAGATCCGAATAACAATTTTACGAATCCGACGAATGCATATCCAAATCTGTATATCCTAAAATACTCCAGAAATTTGATCCGTCCTAGCCATAATTGTGTATAAGTATTATATGGTGATTAAAAATTTTAAATTTATAAATTACATAAATTACTCTTATTAAATATATATCGTACAAATGAATAATACATTGTATTTGTTTGTATATATAACCATTTATAATAAATATTAGTATGTATTTTAGTCACTAAATTGTTATAGAAAGTTACACGATTTTGTTATTGTAAATAAATAAGTTCAGATTATATCGAAACTTATTGACATTATTAGCTTTTTTATATTTCAAATATTGTTGGTTAGCTTATATGAATATGAATAAAAAATAAAAGTAATTTAATTCTATATATATGTATAAACACATATACATTTCTTTATGCAATCTCAAATTTCAATGACAAATGTTGTTAATAGGCTTAGCCCAAAATTTTTTTTTCTTGTTAATAATCAATGTTTATGTTTAGATGCAAAGGATAATATTAGTGGCATTTCTTGTAAATATTAGGTAAAAGCAAGGTTATTTCTTATTTGTACTTCCATTTTAATAGATTAGATACATGATTAACTCATAAATAACAATTATTCTTTATAGTTTTTTTAAAAACAATCCTAACAATTTTAAGTATATAAAAGACATATTTTCAACTATCCCTATTTTAAAGTTACAATCTATCCACGTATATCTATTAAATACGGTATTAAATTTGTAAGCTGGTGACATATTAACTGATTTTGAATTTGTCCCAAAGGAGAATAATCTATTAATAATAGTATACCAATAACACATTCAAAATAATTCAAGGAAACATTTTTAATAAAATTTAACCAACATAATATATATATATATATATATATATAATATATATATATATATATATATATCAATGTTTGAAACTGAACATTGACTCGAAATTATAGTTGGGTCAATAGTGAGACCGATCTAACCGGTTCAACCATAATTTAAAAGTTAATCTAATTATAAATTAAATAACTATATTATAACTATTAAAAATTTGATAAATTTTATATAATGTTAGAATATAAAAATGATATGAAAATAATTGAAAATTTCAAATAGTATAAAATATGATGAAAATAATTTATATACATCAAAATAATATGATTTTTTATGAAATCCTTTAAATTTTTAAATTTTTGAATATTTTCGGTGTATAAAATTATGGTTGTTTATGTCTTTGAATAATATAGACAATTGTATTTGTTGATATATCAATATAAAATATTCAAATAACTAAATTGGTA
>CAJHQP010011747.1:0-14304 GCA_905132765.1 Moricandia arvensis
TCATAACACCATTTTTGGAATCATCTTAAGTTTGGAGCTGACAAAAGGGTTGAGCTTCACCTTGAATTTTTTTTTTAAAAAATGGCATGAAGATCATATTACACAGATTGCAAGTTGAAGTTTTTAATTTAGAAACTAATTCAGTACGTAATTGTTTTGTTTTGTTCCGGTCCACAGGTGTCGAGTTCTCTAGAAACAAAGAAATTAATAAGAATAACTTTTTTTATTAGCTTTAGAAACTACTCAAAACTAAATCTCTCAATGCTTCTCTTAAATCTTATGGAACATCTCTCCATAGATCTATATTTATAGTGAAAGACAATTCCCTTTAACATGTGGGATAAAGAAAACACAAACTTATCTAAATAAAAAAATTTCTTTTCCTATTTTCTAGATTTCCTTTTGTGTTTATCTTAACATATTAAACACTTATCAATATGTTAAGTCTCCTCCTTGAATTGCTTAATCACTTTAAGCGAAGTTCCCGTCACAAATAGATCATCAACGTAAATGGCTATCTGCAAGAAGTCCTCTCCTTCGTTCTTGCGGTACACTGATGGTTCCTTGGTGCACTTCTTAAATCTCATCTCCTTTAGAACCTGATCGAGTTTTACATTCCATGCTCTAGGGGCTTGGCGTAACCCATATAAAGCCTTGTGTAACACATAGACTCGATCTTCTTCTCCTTTCTTCTCAAAACCTTCGGGTTGTGTCACATACACAGTCTCTTTTAGATCTCCATTCAAGAATGCGGTATTCACGTCCAGATGATGAATCTCCCATCCGTTTGTTTCTGCAAGGGCTATTAAGAGCCGTATAGTTTCGAGACGTGCCACTGGTGCAAACACTTCATCAAAATCTATTCTTTGTCTTTGTACATAGCCTTTTGACACAAGTCTCACCTTGTATTTGTTCACCGTACCATCCGCCTTTCTCTTTATCTTGTAGATCCACTTTAACCCTATAGGTTTTACTCCAGCCGGTCTATCCACAAGCTCCCACGTCTTGTTTCTTGTGATAGACTCCAATTCGGCCACCATTGCTTCAACCCATTCTCGCACGTGTTCTGCTTCAAGATAATTTTCTGGCTCCCCATCCACTGTGAGCAACAGCATTGCACCTTCTTGATCTGCAAGTAACACATAGTCATCGAGATATCTTGGTTTTGATATGGCTCGGCCGTGTCTAGTCACCAACGGTTGACCGCCACCGTCTTGGTTTTCATTGTGATCAGTATCTGCTTCTTCTTCTTCTTCTTCCTCATCTTGGTTTATAGCTTCCTGTTCATGATCCTCACCTTGATCATTGCCTTCTTCTATATCACCCTCATGTGGAAGCTTAAGCATACTTGGTTCACAATCAGCTTGGTTTGTTGTAGACGACCAATCCCAAGCTTTCTTCTCATCAAAAATCACATCTCTACTCACCATCACCTTCCCTGGGATTGGATTATAGAGTCTATATGCTTTGGAACCCGACTCAGTTCCAAGATTGATCACACACTTTCATCTCTCATCCAACTTCTTCTAATGTGTAACACTAACCTTCGCATGTGCTACACAGCCGAATATCCTCAAGTGCTCGATATTTGGCTTCTTCGATGTGAGACATTCATATGGCGTTTGATCCTTCAAGGCCTTTGTAGGAACTCTATTGATGAGGTAAGTTGAATGTCGTACAGCTTCACCCCATAAGTAGTTCGGCATCTTCATTGCCTTCAACAAACTTCTCGTCATCCCCATTAAGGTTCGGTTTCTCCTCTCCACAACACCGTTTTGCTGAGGTGTGTAAGGCGCGGTCAGGTGCCTTTTCACTCCATTCTTCTCACAAAATAGATTGAACTCAGCTGAGGTAAACTCTCCTCCTCTATCGGTGCGAAAGGTCTTAATGGTTGAACCGGTTTGCTTCTCTACACTTTCTTTAAACCTTTTGAACCGATCGAATGCTTCACTTTTCTCCTTCATAAGTATAGTCCACATATACCTAGAGAAATCATCAATCAGGACAAAAACATACTTGTTATCTGCTGGTGTTGATGGTGTGATTGGTCCACACAAATCTCCATGCAATAACTCTAATGGCTTTGTCGCACGAAACATGGCTTTAGTCGGGAATGAGTGTCTAATTTGCGTCCTTGCTAGACATGTGTCACACACGCTTTCTTCGTGTGTTACACTCGGCATTCCAATGACCATCTCCTTCTTCACCATGTTGTTCATCACGCCATAGCTTATATGTCCTAGTCGAGCATGCCACCTCCACGTAGCATCTTCATCCCTGACATGTAAACACCAGATAACTAATCTCCATCGGGGTCTTGTAGAGACGGTTTGGAGATCTTGTTACACGTACAAGCAACCTGCCATACGAATCTGTGAGTGTTAAATAGACATCTTTCATGTTAACCTCACATCCGTTTTCTGTTACTTGACCAAGACTCAATATGTTATGCTTCAGGTCGGGTATATAGTATATGTCTTTGAGTGCCTTCTTCTCGCCAGTCTTGCACACAAAGGTAACAACCCCTTTTCCTTATATATCAACACACGATCCATCACCAAACTTCACCTTCCCTTTGGTGTTGAGATTCAAACTCGAAAAAACTCTTTATTTCCCGTCATGTGATTACTCGCTCCATTATTCAAATACCAAACACTTGCACTGCCTTTGTTGATATCAAGATTCTTCAGAATCACCTTGTCTTCATTCAAGAAAACCACCTCGTGTACATAGAGGGCATCAGCCTCTTGTGTCTCGTTTAGGTTAGTCTCTTGATTCTTCACTGACTTCTCGGGACAGACAGTTGCATAGTGACCCGGCTTGTCACATCTCCAACATATCACCTTTGATCGATCCTTCTTCGAGTTTTTGACTTCCGTGTGTGACACAGGATTTTGGTTGTGTGACACACCTCGACCTCTGCATCTTCCATTACGTCCTCTACATCTACCACGAAAATCCCCATGACCCCTCTGACTATGGTGATTATTATCTGAAAACATGAGCTTCCCTTGGTCTTCTTTCTGAGTTTCTTCCCCTACACGCTCCTCATACGCCTTTAACCTTCCAACTATATCCTCAAAACCCGTCGCATTGAGGTCTAGGACTTGTTCTAAGGACGCTACAATCTGGATGTACTTGTGCCTTGGAAGATCCTTCAAGAACTTCTTAACCATCTTGGACTCTTCTATGCTTTCTCCCAACGAGGCTGCCTTGGATGCTAGACCTGATATCTTCCCCGCAAAATCATCTACGGTATCGCTATCATCCATCTTCAACCTGTCGAACTCCGTCATCAACGTCTGAAGTCTTGCCTCCCTTACACGATCAGCTCCTAGGTATCGTGACTTGATGGCATTCCAGATCTCTTTTGATGCGGTTTGTTCTCCCACCTGGAGAATCAACGACTCGGGAACTGATTGAAACAAAAGAGCAATCGCAACATCGTTCTTCTTTTGATCATCAGAACCGGGTTCAATCGTGTCCCACACATCGTGAACCCTGAGTAACACCCTCATCTTCATCGACCAAACCGTATAGTTTGTCGATTTCAACATTGGACATTGGATAGATGCAGATCCAAAGTCCTTCGTGCGTGGAGCCCTATTCATGTCGGCCATCTTGCGTCGCGAACCCTTGCTTCACAGCCACCATGATCGAAGCTTCAACTTAAGCTTTGATCGAAGTTTTAACTTAAGCTCTGATACCAATTCAAGTTCTCCAGAAACAAAGAAATTAATAAGAACAACTTTTCTTATTAGCTTTAGAAACTACTCAAAACTAAAGCTCTCAATGCTTCTCTTAGATCTTATGGAACATCTCTCCATATATCTATATTTATAGTGAAAGACAATTTCCTTTAACATATGGGATAAGAAAAACACAAACTTATCTAAATAGAAAACTTATTTTTCCTATTTTCTATATTTCCTTTTGTGTTTATCTTAACATATTAAACACTTATCAATATGTTATGTTTCCACAAGCTTGGAATTACCCAACAAGGTGCTCGCGAGCAACAACCTGAAACACAGTTACAACTCTGCAATTGGAACGTACAAAGATATAATGCCGGTAGGAATCATTGATCCAACCAAAGTGAGAAAAAATCCATACTTTATCGCATACTAAAATTTCCCGTTTTGTCATGCTAACCAAGTGTTTTTTTGTTAAGGTTGTGAGATGTTACATGCTTCGTCCACTAAGACATACAATTATGTTGTATAGACCAAGGAATCTGAATCAGCAGCTCTGCTGGTACTCTTATGGACAATTCATATTTTCTTTAGTTCTTTAATATCAACTCCTGAGAACCATTTGCAACATTTTCAGATATCTCTGTTGATTTATTTTCAGGATTTCCATTTTGTCATCTTCACCTGATTAATATGACCTCTCTAGGCTGCCTGAAAGTACTCTCGCGTCTCCGTTGTATGAAACATCTGAAACAACCAAGCTCGAAACACTCTCTATTGGCGAGATACTTGCCTCTGTTAAGAATGAAACAACTCAGGTGTGTCCATCTCTCTCTACATTCAGAGTATCATACCAAATCACTTTGTTTACATCTTCATATTAACAAATGATGGACACTGTTTCAATTATATTGCAACAACTGATGATCCAGAGAAGGAATCAGGCTGGTATTATATTGCATGACCTGGCTGCCAAACAAAAGTAACAGGGGTCCTGCATTATTTATGTTCTCAAAATATGGTGCTGACAATGCTACTCGTACTGTAAAGTAATTTCACTCGCCTCAGCTCAGCCCACTTTTTTTCTTTGCAGTCCCCAACGCCAATCTAATTACCCACCACCTATCTAATATTCTGTTGTTGAAATGATTTGGGACACATGTACATGCTTAAGATGTCTGTCTACGATAGTACCAAGAAGGAAACATTTTTGTGCTCCTTGGTGACGCCGGTGAATACCTCACGGGAAGACAAGTCTCTGATTTACTTGACACGTATTTGGGGGTATGTTTACGTTTATTGAATCTATATATATATATATATATATATATATATATATATATAATTATCGAGTCTTATGCAAGATATGTTGTTTGTCTCATGCTAATAGAGACTTGGTTCTGGTCAAGAAATGGCAACCCCTCAATGCATGGTCGACTCCATCGGCCAGACCAACAAATTCAAGGTGAAAGTAACACCATACAACTTCACAGCCAAAAGAGAGATTATTGCTGCCACCAAGGTTGTTTTTCCTGCAGTATCCCCACCTTCTAATCTGACATTGGACATCCCCATCGCAGCTTCAGATATTCCTGACAACCTCATTACCGAGAATGTTGTCAACAACTCAGCCCAGCTGACAGAGATGTAGGCAGTGTTTTATGGTGAGTCAAGTTCATCAACCAAGGACGAGGACCAAGAAAGTGAAACAAAACATCCTAGCCGTTGCGTGTAGGACCTCAGACCCTCCATGTACCGACTCACTTGGAATCCGTGGAGACCATTGCGGCGTCCAACATCGTCCAGTTGGAATCAAAAGAAGTGTTACATGTTTTTACTTATAAAAAAAAAAAAGTGTGACATGTTTTTGCTAAAAAACGCAGAAACCTAGCAAACCAAATAAAACGAACACTGATTATTTAAAATAAAGTTGTATATATGTATATCAAGTATATGCTATAATTAGCAATATAAAGTTACGTTGCTTATTTGTATAAACTTCATTCTTAAAAGTTTGAATTTTAATTTTCTTTAAAGTCGAACTTTAATTTTCTATTTCTTTTGGATTATTCAAATTGAATTACATAGGTAAAATAGAAAATGCCATAAATTCCATCTTAATCTTGCGTCGAGCTTCATATTTGGTCATGAAAATATAGCCGTCATCTTATTCTTGTGTTGAGTACAAAAGAGTGGAACTAGCTCCATGCCAAATGAAATATAAAGCTAATACAGTTAACACTAAATACATTTACGTGACCAAGCTGTTTAAAATTAGTCGATGTGCAAGCAAACATAACTTAGGAGGATGGCATAACGATGGATGAGTATGGTTGTTCTAGGTGACATCTCAAAAAAAAATATATTACCATTAACTATCAGCTGTTTGATATATATTTCTGCATATCAATAGGTAGAGCACTCCTGCACCATCCCCTCCAACCAAAGTTGGAATCCCCTATTTACTGTATTTTATCTTTTTACCAAAAAATAAATCTCCATTTTGCTTTACGGTATTTTTAAGTCGACATTTATTTCCATGATTCTTCTTGCGCAGTTTTTTGAAGAAATACATGATATATGTATCAATTAGATTTTATGGATACAAGTTCTATATTGTTCTTATTCGGTTATATAGGATATACAATAAATGTAAATACATTTTAATCGTAAATCGATATCAATATTTTTATAAATATTAAGTAAACTTAAATATTAACTTTATTCTGAAGAGAAAACAAAACATAGTGTGCACAAAAATAAAACATACAATATATTAATACATTTATATAAAACTTAAATAAAATAATATTAATTTATATTTATATTGAGACCATATATTTATATAGGGTTTTTTAAAAATTAATCTTATTGAATTGTGTCATAATTTACATAGCTCAATTTGAAACTGGTGAAGTTTATTAATTTATAGAGTTTATTAATTTTTGTTTAGAATTTCTTACACATATTAAAAACATCTTAAATTTTAATTATAAATATATTATTTTTAATTGCTTATTTTCATATTTAGTCAATAAAAATTTAATAAACACAAATATTTTCTTTTAACTTCACAATTTAATGTTTTTATCTTATAAAACGTGTATTGACAATGTAATAATTCAATTTAAACATTTTTTAAAAAACATATATCATTTTAAAATGGAGATGTATTTAACTTTTAAATTATATAAATTTTATAGACAAACAAACCGCGCGTAGCGCGGTAAAACCTCTAGTTAAGGTAAAAAGTAATGAATGTAATGCAAGTAAACGATAAAAAATAAAACGGCAGTAAGTGCAAATAAGAAAAACGCTAGATTCAAAGAAACTTTCAAGTAAATCAGAATCACAGATCAAACGAATTGCTAAAAGTTTATTAAGAACAATTATTGAACTCAAATCGCAATAATCAAATCAATCAAATTCGTTGGTGAGATAACCTATGTCCACATCTTAGAATTCTAAATCTCTTTGTAAATTTAACAGTTCAGACAATCGTTAAGAACAAGTTTGATAAGTTCACAAAATCTCAAAACCATATTTCTTTACATATAGGTATTTTGCTCATCTAAGGTTAAGTCAGACAATCAATAACACTTTGTGTCTTCTAGTTATCTTAAGATTTAGATTTCAGGTAATTACTCTAGAACTAGCATTAAGAACCATCCACATGAAGAGTATAAGATTATCCTAACAGTTTTATCAACTTAACAATTCAGCAACCCTAGAAAAACTCAAAATCTAACAAATAAGTTACTTAAGACATGATATCAAAAACACAAATAAGTGAATGAATAAACTGTAGTTAAAAATCAATAAAAAGTAGGGAAAATTGTTTTTTTAGCCAAAAAAAACTCTTGTTGTCTCTTTAGTATAAAACCAAATTTGTACCATTTTTTCCTTTAATACCCTTATTATTTTTCGACAAAAAATACCCTTATTATTTTTTGGAATAAATCAAAATAAATGGTTTTGCAAACCAAAAAAATATGAAAAATATAAACAATTGAAGAAATATTTATACCAATGTAGTGGTTTTTTTTGGGGTTCAAAAACTTGTTAAATAAAATTTCAAATTTCGTTCTACGGATTGTACGAGTCGTGTTCTACGAAGTGGAAATCGAAATCCACGGTTTGTTAAGAGTCTGTTTTTATTAGAATACGTAATCTGCCTAAATAAAGTTATCTAAATATTTTTGGAATCCACATTCTGCACTTAACCTAACGCTCTAAAATATGGAGAACAAATAATCTAAAACCGATTCATAATCTAATTATCTGTAGAAATAAGTTTCAAACATACTAAATGTCTTCTACATATATTAGAATTCATGTTCTACGGATAAGTATGAACAGTTGCGAAAATATGGGAAGTGCATTTATGAAAATATTTTGCAATAATTTTGTTTCCATATTTGAAAATACCGAATTTGTTAACAAAAAAATTGCCTATTATCCTTTCTACTTCAAATACCTAAGTTTTCCTTTGATTTTTCACAAAATTATCATAAAGTTTTTTCCATGATGCATATTTATGCCTCTATGGGAATTGGATACAGCTTCAAATTCCTTGAGCTTTTTAAGTACAAATCAAGCTCAAAGAATAGAGTAACAACACAGTTTTACGCTAGGAGGTTGTATTCAAGGAAAAAGAAGTTAATAAACAGAGTCTGGTTCAAGATTCGCCAAGACCTAGACGCTTAGATCAGCGTCAAGTAGAACATTCTCTTAACCTCTTATATTGGGATACATCTTGTATTGTCCTCAAAGACCTTCTGAATAGTCGTACAAAGAAACACAACAAAAACATTTACTATCTCATAATGCAAGTCATCTCAGTAACTAATAAAGTACAGATCCGTTTGGTTCAGACTAGCAAGTACAGTGTTTCATGTGAATATGTTATATCCGCTATAAAGAAGACAACACAACAAATTATACATATTGCTACGTACAAACAAGTTGGAAGAATCAAGTAGACACAATTTTAAACTAGAGGAGGTCTCCAATAAACATAGGTTACAAACAAGGATGATCTAAAATTAACAAAAAAAAAATCGAAACTCCCCACCAACCGAATCATCTGCCACTGGAGGCAAACACAATGATATTTTCCTTAAGCCAATGTATATGAAACAAGCCTCCTTTCGGCTGCAGAATCAGTATCATTCTCAGGATTATGACTAGTTTATGAAAGCATTTGGTTTTATAAGTCCCTGTCACAAAGAAGGACCAAGTGAACACTACTTCTAATCTGCAATGATGATCACACCAATGTAAAACCACTACAAGAAAACAAGTGTTTAACGACTACACTATTGGTTGTTAATTGGTCGTAATAGGCTTTTACGACCAATTAACATCGAAACCCCATTGGTCGTTATACGCTAGTCGTAATGCACATTTAGTGGTAACTTAGTCGTAATATTACGACCACCTTCAGTAGTCGTAACCTAGACGTAATATTACGACTGACATGTTGGTCATAACGTCGAGGTGAGGATGTTAGTGGTAACATAGTCGTAGTGTTATTAGTCGTAATCTACTCGTAATAATACGACTGAATTATTGGTCGTAACTTTGTGATGACAGTATTAGTCGTAAATTAAACGTAAAATTTGGTAGTTTATTAGTCGTATTGTACAACTAAGTAACATCGACAATAGTTGTCCATTAGTCGTAAATTTAAGACTAATTTATGACCAATGTTGATTTTATTTTTATATAATACGTTTTTTTAGTTTGATTTGTTTTTTAATTTTTGGTTTTTAATTGAATTTTATTTTAAAAATTAATAAAATTTTAAAAATATATATAAAATCATATTTGATTAAAATAATATATAAAGTATTCATACAAAAAAAAGGAAAAACAATGAAGGTGTGTTGTTGAGGTTCATTTCCTGGAACAACTCGGAACTGTTCTGTTCCGCACGTCGTTCTAAATCCACTTGCTCTTCCGGAGTGGGGTCGGGGTTAAAGATCGAACGGAGAGCTTGCCATGCATTAGCAACCGTTGGGTTTGGGTTCGAGTTCACCATCATAAGATCGAACATATTCGCCATAGCCTTGAACTTGTCTTTATGCTCGTCTATGACTTTGTTGGCAGCTGCTAATTCCCGTCGGAAAGAGGAATCTTTTTCTATTCTCGCTGCGTGTTCGGCCCTCGCCCTCGGGACATCATTCACAGTACCAATCCCAACAATACGTCCCCTTTTCTTTGGATCAACCTACAAAAGATCAAATATTATTTACTAATTATATTTATAATATATAATTAATTTAATAAAAAATTAAAAATGTTAATAAAATTAAAATTAAAATAATTTACCTGCTCAAAAATTTTGTCTTGGTCGATGGTGGAAAGCTGGACCGGTGGAGCATCCGGATTTTGTTGCGACATCTGAGTCTGGATCTCTTCGATCTGAGCCTCTACCTCGTTGTAGATCTTCTCTGCTTGAGGATGCACAAAAGTCCCATCAGAACGATGGTGGCTAATCTTGTATAGTCGGGCGAGAGATGGTGGTGCTCCTTCTTCAGCAGCCTATATAAAAAAATAAAATTAATTAAAATTTTACGTTTAAAAAAGAATAATAAAATCAAAAAAAAATACAAACACTTACAATTTGAAGTGCCCTCCCAGCATGTGGGGTTTGCCCGAAAGTATGAGGTACTGGCGGGTTACCTTGAGCATCTTTGGTCATCCGGACCGTAGAGTACTTGATAGACTTCTGCCTTGACTTAGGCTTCATCCAAAAAGCCACCAAACCAAGCCAAACGTCATTGCTGAGTTAGCTTGGTTTTGCGTCATCCCGTTTTAGCCTCCAATCGTCCTTCCAATCCCAAACGATGTTCTTGAGGCGCTGCATCACCTTTTTTGTAGAACGCTGCTTTGACCTCCTCGTTGACACCAATCGACCAATTCCATTTTTGCTACAAAAAAATTATGAATAAATTAAAAAACATTAGTTATAATTTAACATACTATGATGAATTAATTTTTTTAAATAAAAAAAAAACTAATTACCGCGAAACACTTGAACCACGTAATGCGAACGTGGTCCGGTGTAAGTGTCCAGTTCGAATGGGCATGCCCAAAATTTTCCCGAATGATATCCCCAACGCTTTGTCCTAAAACATTGTCCGTAAAAAACCTACAAAATTTGAAAATTTATATATTTATTTCAATATTTATGATTAAATAAATTTTTAAATTTAAACTTAATTTAAATAATTTAGAATAATTACCAAATGTGCCGGGGAGTCGATCTGGATCGAAGATTCGTAAACCTTCTCGTCCCGGCATCCAGAGAATATCTTCCACCATATATCTCGCATATGGTGCATTCGGCGGCACCATCAAATCTGGATGAAGACCAGGAGCCGGATCAGGTGCGGGATGCGGGGCCGGAGGCGGAGGGAGAGGCGGAGGGACATACGGCTGATAATCCGGTTCATAGGTAAAGAAATTCGTATCATCGGCAGCTTGCGGATAGTACGGAGGTTGATCATGTTGATCATGATGATGGTCACTAGGGTTGTAGGCCGGTGGAAGCACATATGACGGATGAGTACTGGCCGGTTGGGTCTCTGGAACCGTGTCATGGCCGGATGACCTACCGCCGGATGATGTGCCGGCTGACGTTGAAACAGTGGGGTCGTTTGATGATTGACCGAGAAAAGTATTTCCGTAGGAGTTTCTAGCAGCATTGAGGTTCCAGATTCTCTTTCTACCAGACATAGCAATATATACATATATATATATATATGCAATTTTAAAAAACATAGCAATATATACATATATATATGCAATTTTAAAAAACATAGACTGGTTAAATTAAACAATTCAAATATATTTAATTTCAATCCTAAACTAATTCCAAACCTAATCTAATTACCTAACTAACCACCTAAAACTAAAAAAAAAAACTCACCTAGAGAGAAGTTAAGTCGTTGTTAGAGAGAAGAGAATGAGCAACTGAATTGCTTCCTCGAAGTCTCTTTATATATAGAGTTTTGGGCTTGGTCGTACATTAATCGTAATTGTACAACCTCATTACGACTAATAGTCGTAACTTAATCGTAATAGTACGACTACGTTACGACCAATAAGTATAACAACTACGTTACGACTAATAATCAGAGTTTCTTGGATTGTTAGAATTTCTTAGTCACAAATTTTATAACTAAGTCTATAACTTTTATGCTATTGATTTTCTATTGGTTGTGTATATGTAGAACATGTATTTCTCAGAAAATTCGAAAGACTTAGTGACTTGGACATTTGCTTTGTATTAAAATCAATTTCTTGTATTCAGTGCAAGCTAAAACCTTTAATTTAAAGTTTTCTACTAATACCAAAAGTTTCCCTATATTAGGGTTGACGTTGAAAACTTTCAACCGCTCATACTTTAAAGTTGCGTAGTGGAATATACAGTCTGAAATTTATTCTGAATTTTCAGATTCATATGTATCTGGACGAAGAATTTATTCTCAAATTGCCCCTAAACCAGATTATATCTATCTAACTTGGGCATGTTGCTTGCAAAAGACCCTAACTCCATGCAAAAACCTTACATATATTTGGGCCTGGATCTGGCCCTGGAAAATATATGGCTCCACGGAAAAAAAATATGTAGCCCACTTATAGATTTATCAAAAGAAAAAAAGTTGTATTTTTATTGTACATCTGAAAAGGTCGAACCTTGCAGACGTTAAGATCTTAATCAGTCTTCGTATTTTTCAGAGTAAGAATGGTTGTACAGACGCGTTAGCTAGAGAAGTAAAAAATAGAGATTATATTTTTTCTCATATAAAGTAGATACGGATAGACAAAAATGTTCTTCGAAAAACTGGTTCATCTAACCGACACTTAATTTAGTTTAAATAGGTAGTTGAACAAAAACAAATCTTAATCAATCTATTAACAACGGAGGTTTGACTTCGTATATCTTAGGTTGGCTCGACAATAAAATCAAGGCTCTAGACTCATGCTTGGTCGGCTTCTATCAAAATATGAGTGGGTAAAAGAACCGCATCGATTTAGCCGAACCAATTCTAATCAAACTAAAATATATGTTCCAACTACTTGATTAAATTTTTATTAATCCAAAAGGTGTAGTTTGGTTTGGATTTAGACAGAACCGAACCCAAATCTCAAAGTGTTTATTTTATTAAATTAACTAAATATATTAATAATATTAATATTTATGATATCTATATTACTATTTGTGAAAGAAGTAATTTTTTGCAACGGAGCTCTCACGTTAAAAGTTAAAGCGGTTAATATCGTTTACGCCTTTAACAAATAAAATATATAAATTATTCAAAAATAAAAATTAATTTAAATTATTTTTATAAGATAAATGATTAAAATTAATAATAAGAATTATCTAAAATCTAAAAGTTATTTAAAATAAAAAGATAATTCTAATATATATATTGTGTTGTTATCCAAAAAAAATTAATAAAAAATAAATTAAAAAAAAAAGAAAACACATAACTAAATATTAATCAAATAAAATTATTAATTTTATATAATTGAGTGATTTCTAAGATTGATTTATTAATAATGAATATAGTATACATAAAAAATTTACATTAAAAATCAAATAAAAATATAAATAACAATTTATCTATATAGTTTTTAAATTACTAATATATATACATTAATAAGTAATTTTATAAAAAGATTATTTCCGCATGTGCTGGTAACCCACCTAGTTTAACTATAGAACCTAAACAACTAAATATAATTTCATACATTTTACTTCTAAATGAATAGAAGAAGCACAATTAATAATAAAAATAAAAAAAAATATGAATCTCATATACTACATCAAAAATAAAAAAATAGAATAATATTTAAATTCGGTTTGGAGATAACAATATAAAATTATTAAATTACAGCTTCTATATTTTATAGTGGTATTTTTTGTATGTTTAAATATGAAGAAAATGAGAATTTAGTGTCAAAATAATTATTTATTTTATGTTTTATAAATTATATTTTCGTAAACAAACTAAAACAAAACTAAAAAAAAGTAAATTTGGTCTAAAAAGAATATTTAATTGAATCTTTGGTCCTACTGACGAAGCCTAGCCAACCGGATGGCAGCAAAGGTCCGCAGTGAGGAGAGCTATCCTCTCTTATGCCCAACAATGTGTGAAGGCATGTATAAACAATTCATGTTTTCTCTTCCTAGCCGATGTGATATTTTTCCATCCAACTTCATTTATTCAAGCCAAATAAGGCTTTAAATAGACTGGTCCATTGGCCCGTTTCCATTCACATTAGGCTTTAAAATCATTGGCCCGACAACTCCATCAGTCTCATGATCGGTCTTTCAGCCTAATCCAAAAAGAAATAGGCAACTTGAGTAAAGGCAGATTAACTGAACAAGCACAAGGAGACACTATCATGTACGTAGTTCTTTAAAAGAAAACACATTCTTGGATGACATTAGTCATGCATCGCAATGATAAAGCTTAAATAACCGATCACAGAGAATAGATAATGTACGAGTTGGAACAAACCTCCGAACTCAAATCTATATTATTATCAGACACTTAAAAAACCAAGTCCACCAACACTTGAAACGAAAGGT
>CAJHQP010011748.1:0-14304 GCA_905132765.1 Moricandia arvensis
GACTAACCTTACCTCAACTTCAGGTCAAGTGATTAGTCTTGAACCATGAGACACAGGTGCTACTAATGGTCTTTAAGGAAGGTTGTTTTGCAGGATTGGAGGTACAGGACATACCCCCCGAGGTACAAGACCTTGATGGAGCAGTACAAGGACGTCTTTCCCGGAGGAGATCCCCAGCCGGCTACCCCCTATCCGTGGCATCGAACACCAGATTGACTCTAGTACCCGGAGCACCCCTACCCAACCGGCCTGCCTACCGAGTCAATCCTGAGGAAGCTAAGGAGTTAGAGAGACAGGTCCAAGACCTTATGGACAAGGGTTACATCCGTGAGAGCCTTAGCCCATGTGCCGTACCAGTCCTATTGGTACCCAAGAAGGACGGTTCGTGGCGTATGTGTGTGGACTGCCGTGCCATCAACAACATCACCATCAAATATCGGTACCCTATTCCTAGGTTAGATGATATGTTGGATGAACTAAGTGGGTCTACTGTGTTTTCTAAGATTGATCTTAGGAGTGGATACCACCAAGTCCGTATGAAGGAAGGAGACGAGTGGAAGACTGCCTTCAAAACCAAACAAGGGTTGTACGAATGGCTAGTGATGCCTTTTGGCCTCACCAATGCCCCAAGCACTTTCATGCGACTCATGAACCAGGTTCTTAGACCCTACATCAGTAAGTTTGTGGTCGTGTACTTTGATGATATCCTGATCTATAGTCATAGCCTAACCGAACATGTTGGTCATCTAGAACTCGTATTGAAAACCTTGAGAAGTGAAGGACTATATGCTAATCTTAAGAAGTGTGTGTTTTGCACTGATCAAGTGGTCTTTTTAGGATTTGTTGTGAGTTCACAGGGACTAAAGGTTGATGAGGAAAAGATCAAGGCCATACAAGAATGGCCCACCCCAACCACCGTAGGACATGTCCGCAGTTTCCATGGACTAGCCAGCTTCTACAGACGGTTTGTCAAGGACTTCAGCACCATTGCTGCCCCAATGACCTCGGTGATTAAGAAGAATGTATCCTTTACTTGGGGACCAGCTCAGGAAGAATCCTTTAACAAACTTAAGCATAGTTTGACTCATGCACCAGTCCTTACCTTACCTAACTTTGACAAAACTTTTGAGATTGAATGTGATGCATCAGGTTTAGGTATTGGAGCTGTACTCATGCAAGGTGGAAGACCTGTGGCCTACTTTAGTGAGAAATTGAGTGGAGCTGCCCTCAATTACCCAACCTATGACAAAGAGCTATACGCTCTAGTAAGATCACTAGAAACTTGGCAACACTATCTTTTGTCTAAAGAGTTTGTTATCCATACAGATCATGAGACACTTAAGCACTTAAGAGGACAAACCACACTCAAGAGGAGACACGCCAAGTGGTTGGAGTTTGTGGAGACTTTCCCATACGTGATCAAGTACAAGAAAGGAAAAGAGAATGTTGTAGCCGATGCCTTGTCTAGGCGATACACTCTCATCAGCACCATGGAGGCTAAGATCATGGGGATTTGAATTCATTAAAGATTCATATGCTACTGACCTTGATTTCAAGAAATTTTCAGGAACACCACCCAAGGGCATCCGGCCCATACTACCAACACGAAGGGTTCCTGTTCAAGGAAGGAGGCTTTGCATACCCAAGGGTTCCATGCGAGAGTTGCTGGTTCGGGAGGCCCATGGTGGTGGCCTCATGGGACACTTTGGTCGTGACAAGACCCTTAGTGTACTCACCGATCACTTCTTTTGGCCAAACATGAAACGTGATGTGGAGACCCTATGTTCCAAGTGTACCGTCTGCCTTCAGACCAAGTCCAGGTCACATCCTTACGGGTTACACATGCCATTACCTATCCCTAACCATCCGTGGATCGATATTTCTATGGACTTTGTGCTGGGTTTACCCAAGATAAACCACAAGGATTCCATTTTTGTAGTGGTGGACAGGTTTCTAAAATGGCACACTTCATAGCATGCAATAAGACCAATGATGCTACCCAAACGGCTGACTTGTTTTTCAAAGAGGTGGTTCGCCTACACGGTGTGCCTAGAACCATTGTGTCAGACCGAGACTCCAAGTTCCTTAGCCACTTCTGGAGGACACTATGGGGTAAGATAGGTACCAAGCTGATGTTCTCAACCACATGCCATCCCCAGACCGATGGCCAAACTGAGGTAGTGAACCGTACACTCTCCCAACTGTTGAGAGCTACGGTCGGTAAGAACCTAAGGAACTGGTTATCATGCTTACCCTTCATTGAATTTGCCTATAACCATGCTAGGCACTCTGCTACTAACCTCTCTCCCTTTGAAGTTGTTTATGGTTTTCAGCCTGAGGTTCCTATGGACCTAATCGACCTGCCCAGTCCCATGTACCGCAGCCGGGATGGTGCAGTCAAGGCCGAGTTTGTGCGGAACATGCACAAGAAGGTTAAGGAGGCACTTGAGGCCAAGGCAGCCAAGGTCAAGGCCCGACTTGACAAGAACCGGAAGGAAGTGCTGTTCAAACCAGGCGACCTGGTCTGGTTGCACATGAGACCGGAGAGGTTCCTGAGGAACGGAAGTCCAAGCTTTCCCCACGCGGGACTGGACCATTCCGGGTCCTTGAGAAGATCAATGACAATGCTTACAAGCTCGAGCTTCCAGGTGAGTTTAAGATTCTCCTGTGTTCAATGTGTCTGACTTGTCCCCATTCCTTGCAGATGATGGTGTTCTGAGGCCAGAACCTTTCCAAGGGGGAGGGAATGATGCGGCCATCCAAGTAGAGGTTCCTATCATCCGACACGGCCCAACCACCCGGAACGGAGCCAAGGTCATTAGAGCTGGATTCTCCAAGGCTGTCCAAGAGATCCTCAACCAAGAAGAACAAGACCAAGTGCTTATTGAAGAGATGGTTCAACTGAAGATTCAAGATGGTCCAATAGAGGTTCAAGACCAAGCCGGTACACCCCAATTCCAATCACTCGTCCAGAACCGGGGCAGTCTGATCATATCCGTTTGTAACCTTGGCCAAGACCCAAGCTCAACCCATCAACATCCGAGTAATCCACTTAGTCCACAAAGGTAAGCAGGTAAGATTTCCTTTTGATTTCTAACCGGTTTATTGTTTTTGGTTTGTGGCTTTTCCATTTGTGTTGCAATTTCTATTTTTAAGACTTATGGGCAAATTGTTAAGTCCTTTTATTTTGTTTTCGAGTCCAATAATTATGGCAAATTGTTTATGCCTTGTTTAGAGTCTAAGGAGTCGGCCCCTTGTTGTTTAGGCCTTTATGCATTGAACTTCATGTTGTTTTGCTTCAAGTCCCCTAGAAGGGCAAACCACATCGGGTACTATATAAACCCCATATAAGTGGTCTTGTATTTTTACACTATTATCAATATATGAGTCAGTTTGCCCTAGCAAAGAAACCCTAGCCTCTCTCTCTGTCTGCGTGAGAAACCAGCCAAGGAGGAGCCGAATCTTATCAAGTTTTCATCACCAAACTTGTGGCGATTCTTCAATCCATTCCATCCACCGATCCAGCTTGGGAGAGATACACATCCAACAAGCCGGATCCCATCATCATTCCATCGATCATCCTTGTCCTTGTTGAGAGAGACACACGTCCAGCAACAAGGATCCATCGATCCACACTTCTATCCCTCTCTTTTGATTCCTATTTCAATCGCATACCATTTAGTTTACAACTTGCATGCTTAAACGAAAATCCATAAAAATCACTTACTTTTCCTTGTCATCATTTAGGTCGTATTGCTTTCATCCCATGCATAAAAACTTATAAAAGAGTTCTTTGTTTTTCAGGACCATCGCACACCCGGACAATCCCCATCGCATCCCACCCGATTCACCCGTACGTCCCACGCCCGGAACCAGTCCGCATCCCCCGTACCAGTCCGCGTACCACGACCTCGGGCTGTAACAGCTTTGTACTTTATATTGAAGACCCATCTAGACCCAACTGTCTTCTTTCCTTCAGGTAATGACAACAAAACCCATGTTTTATTCTTCAACAACGACTCCATCTCCTCTTGAACTGCTTTAGCCCACCTTGGATCTTTGAGAGCTTCTTCTATGGTCGCTGGAATATGATGGAGTGATAAGGTCTTCGAAAAACTGTTAAGAGGTTCCGGCAAATTCGTACTAACGTAGTTGGCAATAGGATATTTGGACTTTGGCTTCTTTATCTCCGGTGAATAACGACTCGGTGGTTTTCCACGATTCTGTCTTGCAGGTAATGAAAAAATAACACCAGAATTAGTTCCAAAATCAGAATTGATTTGTTCGTTATTTACCTCTTTATCTTCTTCCTCTTCATTGGTCACTTGATGGTTTACTTGATCGTTGTCGTCTAATTCCTCTGCCGTGTTGTCTCTAGAAATTTCTTCATGTTCTGTCTCGTTGGATGAATCTATGCTTTGACTTTTATCACTACTTGGGTTTGAACCCATTTCTGGCCCATAAATCAAACGCCCGATCTCTCTTTCACTATGGCTTGTTTCTTCTCTAATTATTAGTGGCGTGTCTACTCCTTGAGGCATAGGTCAAATCAGGTCCACTTGGGCTTGTAAGCCCAATTTGAGAAGATACTAATTTTTTCTTTTTCATTTGAGACGTCTTCAACATCTGCTGCATCTTGATTTTGGAGATTGATAATCCAGCCAATTCTTATCTTCTGTTTGACTCTCCCCCTGAAGAGAAGAATTGGGAGAGTAGAAAAATTCAGATTCTACAAACATCACATCCATAGTTGTGATTATTCGTTTTGTCTGAAGTTCTTAATATCTATATCCCTTTGAGTTGACCCATATCCCAGAAAAAGACAACGAGATGCACATGGGTTGAGCTTATTCCTCTGATGTTTGTGGATATGCACATACACTACACAAACAAATATTTTAGGAGAAAGCATTAGAATCAAGGGCAGTGTAACAGAAGTAGAAAAAAACAGAAAGTGGAGATTGAAATTGTAAAATTTGTGAAGGTATTCGATTAATGAGATAAACCGATGTTGTTACCGCATCTGCCCAGTGATGGACAGGAACCTTCGCTCCAATGAGAAGAGAACGTGCTGTTTCGAGAATATGACGATTTTTTCCGTTCCGCCACACCATTTTGTTGAGGTAAGTATGAACATGATGTCTCATGAATTAAGCCATTCGTTGTAAAGAATTCCTGAAAATTCTTATTAATAAATTCTCCACCATTGTCTGATATTAGACGTCGAATTTTTTTCTCAACCTGAATTTGGACCATCGCATAAAAATTCTTAAAAACAGAGAAGACATCAGATTTATGTTTAAGTAAATAAACCCATGTCATACGAGTGCAATCATCAATGAAAGTAACAAATCAGAAGAAACCAGAAGTACTAGAAACTGGAGCTGGACCCCATACATCTGAATGAACAAGTGTGAAAGGAAAATCACTCTTTGATAAACTAGGAGAAAAAATAGCTCGATGACTTTTAGCAAGAATGCAAGTTTGACATTTAAAATCATCGACAGATAAGTGTTTATGGAGAAAAGGGAAAAGATGTTTCATATAACTAAAAGAAGGGTGACCTAACCGAACGATGCCACAACCATAATTGACGTTCTGCTGGATCACTTGCAAGATGAGCATGACCAGTGTGAACATCATCAACATAGTACAATCCATCTCGTTTAGTACCACGCCCAATGATCTCCTTGGAAGGAATGTCCTGAAGAAGACAAATAATTGAGGGTAAAGTATAGTAACACAGTTAAGATCTTATGTTATTTGACTTACTGACAATAGCTTATTACGTAAAGATGGAATAAGCAGAGTGTTTGCTAATTTAAGAGTAGGTGAAATATTAACTGTGCCAGCTCCTGTGACAGGAGATAACACACCATTTGCATTTGAGATCAAGTCTTTTCGTGGTTTAACAAATTCAGAAAAATCAGAGGTAGTAAATGTCATGTGATCAGTTGCCCTGGAGTCAAGAATCCATTTATCACTATCAATATTCGTAGTTATTGAACATAAAATTTTACCAGACATACCTGAATAATTACAATTTGAATCATGAGCTAGAAAGGTTTTACCTGGGTCTTTGTTATTGATCGTGTCAGTGCCATCATTAGATGTTCCATTGAATCTTAGTTTCGGTTCTGATGGCAAAAGAGAAGTTTGTGTCACGTGTTCACCTGTGAAAGAAATTTCAACTCCAAGATGTGCATTTTGGTTTGAAGCATCACACATTAAGGCTGCTTTTTCTGAATTTGGTCGGTTTAAATGCATAGCAGGAGCTGGTGCCCCTCCTTTCTTCTTTTTCTGAAAGTCAGACCACCAATCTGGATATCCATGTAGCTTGAAACATGTCTCTTTGGTGTGTTTTGTCACTACTAGAGTTGTGTTTCGACTGTGATATACTTTGTAGTTGAGACTCCATATTTGGCGGACTGTTGCGGAAGCTTGTAACACCTTTTGCTGCCATTCCTAAACCAGAAAACTCATTCCTATCACTGTTATTCATAACAACTTTCCGTAGAGCTTCTCTTCGAACGTATGCATATGCTTGTTCAATTGATGGAAAAGGTTGGATTTGTAAGACGTTAGAACGAATATTGTCGAGATTGTCATCTAATCCATCTAGGAACTTGTAAACTCGATCTTCTTGAAGTAATTTGTTGTAGCGCTGAACATCTGCGGGACACTCCATTGAATTTGGACGACAGAAATCAATTTCACGCAAAAGGCTCTGAAGTGTTGTGTAATAATATTCCAGACTTCCACCGGCTTGTGATAAACGAGATACTTGTCGACATAGCTCATAGACCTGAGATGTATCGTTTCCATCGGAGAACGTCGCAGCAACAGCATCCCATACATCTTTGCTGTTGGAAATCTGATGAAGTTCCCAATAAGTTTGGTATCCATTGAATTAATCAGACATCCTTTCACAATGGCATTATCTGTTTCCCACCGAGAGAAATTTGGATCATCAGATCGAGGCTGGGTTAATCTTCCATTGATGTAGCCTAGCTTTTGTCTTCCTGCTAGGTGTATCTCCACCACTTGAGCCCATAGACCATAGTTGGTCCCATCCAATCGAACATTGATTGAACCACCATAAGATTCTTGAGGTTGAACCATGGATACCTTACTCAAGGCATCATTGATCTTTGTTGTAAAATCCTTTAGCAAGGTTAAAGAACTTAGATCCGTGGAAACATCATCGCTTCCACCAGCCATTGTTTAAGAAAGAAAGAAAAAGTAGTACAAAGAAAAAAAAAATTTCAAGGGTTTAGAGAACTCTGCTCTGATACCATATCAAATAATAAGATCTTTTTTATTATTATCTTTAAAGTTACGTATACCAACTGAATAAATAGAAGAGTTTCTAGAATCTACTTTTGGACATATACAAGGTTTACGCCTAAACGTATCTACACAATTAAAGTAATTACACAAACTTGCTCATATCATCTTTATATGATTTCTTTCTTTCCTAGTATATTTGGTTTGTAGCCGTTTACAATTACATAGGAGTAGAGTGCTCCGACTATGAAAGTCCTTAATACAGAAACCGAACGGATCAAATTCAATGGCACAAAAGTTATCTGTTACAAACTTGCGAACCGAGATGAGGTTTTTAATTATAGCATGGCACACTAAGACATTAGGAAGAGAGAAGGATCGTGAAGGAGAAGCAATAGTACCATGGCCCGTGGTCTGAACGGCTGCTAAGGGTCCATTACCAACAGTAACAGAAGGTATGGTGCTAGTAATAAAAGAGATTGTAGGTTACATGTGTTGGAAGTGATATGAGTGGACGGTCCAGAGTCCATATACCAAGTATTATCAGGCTCTTGCATCGTCATTGTGTTGAAAGCATGTGTGAGACCGGAAGGTATATGCGTCATTTGCGGAGCTGGAGTCTGTTGAGCAATGTTGGTTTCATGGATAGGCCGTGATGGAGGAGAACCTAGAATTCCTGAGTAACTAGTGGTTGCATGACGCGGCTGATATGGTGGCTGGGAGTAGACTGGAGGATAAGCGGGATAAGCTGGATATGTTACCATCGGAGGATAGATCCACATCTTAACCAATCCATCACGCTCTTTCCACTCCATTTCTGTGGCTGGAGTCGGGGAGGAAGAGCCATCAAGGTGTTGAAGTACACCAAAGCTAACACAATGGGTCTTAAAAAGCTCACGCCATTTGTCGTAGTTGAGCTTGCTCATATCGAGAGTGATGGGGATGTAGGCTTTGATTTGAGAGATCCCATAGGGCTTGTCACTGGAGGGTAGGGTCGCCATGCCTTTCAGATAGAGAAGAAGTAGAAGAGGGAGAGATGAACGAGAGGGAGGAAGAAGATAGAGAAGTACAAAGCGGAGGTTTTGGATCGATCACTTAGCTTGGAGGCTAGGTTTAAGCGTCTGATACCATGTAAGTTGGTAAACTCCGTGACTGTCTTCATTAGTAATGAGAGGAATATATAGGATACAATAGATGGTTACTCTAAGTGTATCACAAAGACAGTTACATATCTAACAATATCTAATCGTATATTTTCTAACATGGCCAGGGAGATTCTCATACTCTGTACGATTGAGTGTCCTGAGCTTATACTTAAAAGTAGTTTGAGTTTGTTATGTAGTTTGGTTAACTTTTTCAGTCTCACATACATATGTAGTTTTTATTTTATTTTATGGATGTGAAGAACATAATTCTTAATGCACTATTTCCACTGTTTTTGGAAATATATTTTTTCTTTCCTACAAATATGTTTTTTCTGTATAATATAATGATATAATAATATATTTACCTACATAGATAGCCACAAGAATATTACAAAGTATTTTAAAATAATATATATATATATATATATATATACCTATACATGGCATATATATATGTATGTAAACTATATATATATACATATAATTACATACATATAATAAAAGTTTTGAATCTTTTAACTATATTTCAGAATACTTTCATAATTTAATCGTTTATATGTTTTATTAACATTTATGAATTTGATTTTGATTTAAAATAACGAAAAAATAGTTTTAATCTAATGTATGTTATAAATATTCACTAATCATGCTTTATTAGAAAACTCACAGCTAAAAATCATACAACTACATCACAATATCTTGAAACATAAATTTACAACAAAAAAAAATACAAATTTTAGTTGTTACTAATTTTCTCAATATTGATGTTCTTAGGGAGTCTTTCACCAATGAGAATGTCCTTAGAGAAATCTCATTTATGAGTTTCTCAATTTGGATTTCTCACCTTCAAAATAATAATACATATGTATCACAAGATTAAATAGTTAAATTTTAATTATTCAGAAAATAAATTCATTTATAAATCAACACATGGCAAAAAAAGTTTTTAAAGAAGTTTTCATACTATCTCGAGATACTCTCATTCTCTCTCGTAATTTAAAAAAAAAGAATTTTTTTAAAGAACTAAATACTCTCTTAGATACTCCTATTGAAATTATTCAAAATGGTCTATGAGCAATCTCATTGCAAAAGTATCTAAGGTGAATACCTAGACTTGTCAATATTAGTATTTCAATAATTTTCATTAAATAATTTAAATTTTAAAAAATTAACACCTTTCTCAATATTAGTATGAGCAACCAAACGCGAAAAATAACTGGGGATAGAAAGGATAATCGACACTAAAAAATATGTCTTCAACAGAAAATGTCTTTCTGTATTAATAGAAAGTGAGAATATGTCTATAAATATAAATTTATCATATATATTCCACATTCGTTCTCAAAAGAAATATATATCTAAATTTTTTTCGTCAACATGTTAATTCCATAAAGCCCTTTCTCAAAAAAAAAGTGAATTGGTAGGATAACCATATTGAGAAAAATATTAGACAAATGACCATGTAATAAAGTAGAAGGTTTGATGTGACAATCTGACATAAAAACAGAACACTTTCTCCTTTTTCGCGCGTGAATGTTTAGTAAATGTGCTTTATAAGTATCCTATACTATATTTGTTAGACATGTAGTATAGAATAATATATTTATACATTTTTGTTATATTTTCGTATTTTTTATGTGTTACTTTAGAATTGATTTTTAATCATCGTAGACAACTTTACTCGCCACATAAAAGACAAACACGGGCAATTGAACAATTGGCACCAGGAAAGACTTGCACAAGGAATTGATAGAGTTCGCACCAACGGAAGAGAAGAAAGAAGAGAAGACGGAGAAGATATGATTTATAGAAGAGTTAGTGGAATTGTCACCAAAATATATGGAGAGAAAGAGAAATAGAACATTTCTATTCTATGTTTGCCAAATAGAATAGAATACACCAACATATTACATTTTAATGTCAATTGTTCTTCTTTCTAAATTTGAAAGATAAGAGAATGGGAATGTATGATTGGTAGAAGAGTTGGTGGAATTGTCATCAGAGTTGGTGAAGGAGAAGGAGGAAAAAAACATCATTTCTATTATATATTTTCCAAATATAATAGAACACAATAAAATAGTACAATTCCAAATATTGTTCATTTTCTGTTATGGAGCCAGAAGGTCATGGTTAAAAGTTATGAAGGCTTCAACTATATACATTTATATTATGGGTCCAATAAAACATGTTTAAAAGTTATGAAGACTTCAACTACATACATTGCCAATGCATTGCAGATGCATCCCTCGGTTATGTAGGAGTAGAGTTGTAGATTCTGAATTGCATGAAGCGAATCCATCAACACATAATAAACCTAAACAAAAATACTAATTAGTTAGCGAAGAAGAAATATACACGACAAAATAGAATATAAAGATCAAGTGAACATAGATGCAGTAAATTAGCAATTTGGACAGCTTCACTAATCTGTTATTTTGCAGAGAATAATGGGGTTGAACAAACCTTAGCACCAAAAAGAGACTATACTAAAAACATACACTAGAATAGTTTGTACATATGTTCATGTAACAAGCCCGCATGGACACATAACCATAAAATAATCAAAAAGCAAACCTCAAACCAATCCAGTACCATAAGGAAACTATACAAATGAGTATAGTAACTATATATATAGTACATGCTACTAATATATTGGTCATAAAAAAGAAAAAATTTATGCGGACAATTGAACACAAACAATACTATTACAAACATGTAGATAGTATAACATTGACTGGAACAATTAACAGAAACTGACCCCAGCAATACAGTTCGTATAACATCTCTATAGCCATAGCCGAAAAAATTGTAAGCTTTTGATAAATCAGTTAACTGGGATTGCAACTTAACTTACCTTCTTTGTCATCGCTTATAAGGTTTCAGATCTGTTCAGGATCATATATCTTGAGAAACATATACCCTTTCGATTCTATTTTAAAAATGCAAAATTATAGAATAGAAACATAAAGAATGACACAAAAAACTTCATACTGAAGCATCATCTGCTAAACAAAGACATTATCAAATTCATATCCTCTTGAAACATTAACAAACATTTATATTCTATGTTTATCAAATAAAATAGTACAATGCAACGTGAACTGTTCATCTTCTCTAATAGTTTTACGCATTCTCTGCTTCTTTATCCACATATATTGAATAGTATAAAAATTGTAAATCCAAGCAAAGATATGAAGAAAAATGATCAGTCGATGGACAATTGTTGGATATGATGATTATACGACGTGCAAATTACTCATTTCCAAGATTTTGTAAAACTTGTAAATGATCATGAGATAAAAAAAGAGAACAAAGATTAATATAAATTTTTGGAAAAGAAAAAATAGTTTCATAGGATATGAGATGAACGATGGAAATAAGAGTGAGAATGAAATGAATGAAAGGTATTTTTGTCTTTATACATATTATACAAAAAATATCCTAGTTAAAGAGTTGCTATGGTTATAAACTTAATTTTTAGTATTTTTATGTATATGCAATTCAATTCCCCCCCCAAAAAACATGTTTATTACGGTGATATTGCTTCATGCTTTTACTATTTTTGTTGTCGCCCAGACCCACATGTATCTATTTTAGTTACCATGTAGTGACAGCTTAACTATATAAAAATAAATAATTTTCAACTGATCTATACTCCCTCCATCTTTAATATAAAACGTTTTAAATTAAAAAATGATTTTAAATTAGATAATGTTTTTAATTCAAATTTATTTATTATGTGACCATTTGTATTTTTCAGTATATATTTTTTGGTCGAATTGTGTTTAGATGAATAATTAATAATAATTTTATTATTAAAATTAAAAATTAAATAGTTTTTTAATCTGTGTGCACAATCCGACTTATAATAAAAGTGGAAGAAGTATAAAATGAATGAACGGGTGATATATTGATGAAAGTATAGAGAAACTCTTTAATATTTTGTAGATGAAAGTGAAACCAACACATTTTGAATGTTTATTTTCCCCACCAAATAACACTTTGCATTTTTTGTCTACCAAACATTGACAGTTTATGAGTTAAGCAACTAATGCATATCCGGTAATAAAATTGGTGGAAATGGGTGCAAGAACAAGCAATAGTACGTAGGCTGATATAACTGTATGACTTTCTTAGAGATGTCCCAACGGTATTCATACACATGAAAGGCAGGGACCATGGTTTCAATTTTGATGCTTTTACAGAGAAAAAGCAGAAGATAACGAGAGAGTGATGATTATAGTCCCGATCGTTTGCATGGATTTTAGTTTTGTTTTTTAGTTGATGTGCAGTATAATTTAGTTTTTTTTTAAACACGAAGGGTGATTTAGATTTTTTTTGTTTTTTTTTTTGTTTTTGTTTCTAAAACTAATAAAATGAAAATAGTTTTTATTACTTTGGTTTGAAAATGGCGTTACTCATTCAGAATCTATGAATATATTTGAAAGACGCATTGCGAAAAAAAAGTAAAAAAGTAAAGATAATCTTTATTTTCTAAATTTGCTCAAGACCCACATTTCACAACCCTCTCACTGGAGATTGGAACGCCAAAGCCTCAACAACTTAATGTACATATCAGTTTAACCACTACACAGCTACAGACCGCAAACACTACTACCCGCAACTGCGGCTGCATTATGCGGTAAAAGAGTGCAGGTTAAGGTTTATGGTCTTAATTATGCAATCTATTAAATTAACCATACTAACCACTATTGTCAAGATAAGTCAAATTGCAGTACTTAGGGATCGAATCCACAGAGAGCGAGGGCACACAATAGATTTATTATAATTCTAACAGTTAAGCTAGGCAAACTATAAATAGATGTTTTAATTGTAAATCTATCAAGAATAGAAAAATATCTAAAACACTAAGTGAATAATATGGAAAAACGGTAGATTTAGGGTTTCAGGTCAGTGAAATATAATGAATATGATGCAAGGAATTATTAATATGCGAGAACAATAAATGTTAACTAGTCCAACATCCTCTTGTCCCAACTCTCGTATGCGGACAGAGAAATGCACTGTCGATTGACGGCTAAGGCCTAGTGTCGATCGACGCTAATCGGACAGGATGCTCGTCCACTATGTTAATTAGACCAGCTCTCGCACGTATCCAACAACCTAGCTCAATGAAATCAATATTGTCAAAGAACCTACTCTCGTAGTTGTCCATGTCCTAAGTTAAGATTTCTAGTTAGCTATTCTAAAACGCAAGCATTAAACACAATTCTAAAGATTGATAGTACTTCATCCTAGCAATTCTATTTTTGGGCTAATTCATCAGTACCATTATGAACCGTAAATCTAACAGGTGAATTACTCAGACATGATCAAAGTAAACATGATGAACTTAATAATATAATGTATAATATAATAAATGAGGTTCTAATACAAATCTCTGAAAGAGTTCAGATCTTCTCCCCTAAACGACTAAAAAGCTTAATGCAAAAAAAACTAAAACTGTACAATAAAACGTGTCCCTTAAAACATGGTTCTCTCTGCCTAAACAATGGCAGAACCCATATAAACTAGGTCAAAACTCGTCCACGGACATTCTCGTAATTCATCTTGACTTGTGCTTGAGTCGGCCAATACTCTACAAGTGGACCCTCGATTGACAAAAAGGATGCTTCCGTGGATCGATGGTCATGATTGGCTTTGACTCGTACTTAGCTGAATGTGAACAGCTAATGGTATCTATTATGAATGTTCTAGCAAGCTCTATAATCTCCATAATATTCCGAAACGTACATGGACCTGTAAAGACTCTAAAATACAGACCATACCACGTAATAGACTCCAAAGAGGTTCAAATAATGATCTAAAACTGGTAAATAACAAGGTATATCATGCGGCAAATAGTTTCAAT
>CAJHQP010011749.1:0-14304 GCA_905132765.1 Moricandia arvensis
ATCTTCTTTGCCAAATCCAATGTCGTGAGCCCATAATTTCCACCCCACACTCGTCGAGTTTCTCAGCAACCACAGTTGCCTCCTTAATCTGACGAAACCCTTCGCCCAAATACTTCATCTTGAAACTGAGTATTTCTCGGCAAGTTCACCACAAATCCGAAAACCTTATCTAATAGAAGTTGCATGTACTGTTTTTGTGTGAATACAAATGGACAACGAATTACAAAGAGAAACGGTAAAAAAGATTTTAATGTTTTTATATTTAGCCGGTATAACCGGTTGCCTGTGAGGGTATAAATGCATTATTATAGAAAATACACTATGTATCTTAGTATATTACGGTAAAGTGTCATGCAGCTAATTATTAATTTTTGTAGACCATACAGTGCAATTTCCCTTATTAAAACAGGGGGAACATAAGGCTGGATTCCCGAGGAGTCACACTTCTTCTCCCCCTTGAACCACCCCAGTTTGCGAAAGATAAACATCTACACTCCGAGTGTTACAAAAAAAAACAACATCTGCACTCTGCATCAACTGACATATGACTAGGAATAAATCAGATGATGACACTATTAATTATCAAATCTCCCTTAGTTATCTCGTCAATGTTAGTGGATAACTGGATATCTAGTAACAGGCTTGACCTGTGTGCTCCTTTCTTCTTCTCTTGCTCAAACCAACTTCTGCATTCAGTCTTGATCCTCTTTTTCTTTCTTCTGTATTGATGCATCTCTGTTTCTCAGATACTGCCGACTCAATTCTTGGTTTGTTGGGACTTCTCCATAAGAAAATCGACGCCAGTAGGATCAATGAGTCCTTACAACGGACACCACCGAAAGTACGGGCTTTTACAAGACTTTGACCATCCAAGAAGGCAAACGAGTAGGGGTGTCTAATCCGACAAAAGCGAACCAATTAAAACCAAACCAAACTGCAATAGAAAGTGGTTTGGATTTGTTACAAATAAACCGAACAGATAATATTTTTAAGAAAGGATCCGCGATATATAGATATAGTCCGGTTCAAACGAGTCTCACAATAATTCAAAAATTCAACTTTATGGAAAACCCTTCAAGTACAATAAAAACCACCCTTAAACTAATATTTCATTGAAAAAAGAGTGAGGCGCATTGTATTTATCAAGTCAACACCTATAGGATTAATGTGTTTATATCTGCATTGCCACGAGCTGAGAAGATAGTTAGCAAGAGAAAGCAAACAAACGAAACCATCCATCTTTCTGAAGTGAATTCTTATTTCTGGTGTACGTTTCTTAAGCAGTAAAGGCTTTCATAACCTCTAAGAGGAGCTGAGAGCCAAAGCCGTGCCAACGTATGTGGTTGTCAGAAAGCAATCATAAAATGTTTGAGACATCACCTTATATATCCTTCATTAATCTTTATATCCTCCATCATTTAATGAAAATATGAAAATCCGGTTTTACCCATATTCATTTTCGAAATTAATTATTTTCTTTTCTTGAAATTTTTAAATTTTCAAATAATTTGGATTTTTATAAGAATTATAAAATTTAATTATCGACATACAATTCATCCACTATGTTATACTGGTCTAACTAGTTATATTGATCTTACACTGAGTTTTACTATTAATACTTATATAGTTGTACTGAGTTATATGCTAGTAATATTTATGTAGTTGTACTGAGTTATACTAGTAATACTTACATAATTGTTATCATAGTAATACTTATATAGTTTTACCGAGTTATACAAATAATATTGAGTTTTACTAAATAAGTTATATTTAGCTTTCTTGATGCAGTTATACCAGCTTATACGAGTTCTACTGAATTCAGATTGTAAATGAAATCAAATAAACATACAACCAAATACAAAAGTTATAGATCCATGAATTAAACGCAATAAAAAGAGATGTAAAAAAGATACCGCAAACTGAAGAAAAACAAGAAGAACCTTAAATCAAAAAGGACCCAAAAAAAAAACCAGAGTTCTTCATTTCGTCATTGGCGGTTGCTATTTCTTTTGTTATCAAATCAAGAATAAGAAGAATCCAAAATAAAAACCAAACCCATAATCCTATTTAGAACCCTCACTGAAAGAAAAAAAACAGAAAAGGTAGAACCCCAAATAAAGAAAAACACATAATTTTCGCCTTAAGAATCCCTAGCTCATAAAATCCAGAAGAACAAAAGTTGTAGATCCAAAATCATATATAAATTTTAGGTAAAACAATCTCAAGCAAAGCAGCCATCTTAGTTTTTGTCATCTTCTTCACCTTTGTTTCAGATTGAACCGCAATGGTTTGTCAGAGAAATATAGAAAGAAGAAAGAAAAGTTATGGAGAAAGCAAAGAAAAAGAAGATAAAAGTTAGAGGAAGAGAGAAGAAGATAAGAAGAATTGAAAGATGAGAAGTCATCGACGTTTGTTTTTTTCATCTAATATATTATAGCAAGGTGAAACTTATACAAAGACCAATGAACGACGGGATGTCTGTGGTTACCTAAGATGGCAGATAACACGATATCTCCAGAAGCTAAAACCCACTCCGGGGCAACAGTAGATCAAATAAGATACAAACCAAAGTGACTACAACTGCAAACTTTAAACTAAGCAACTAGACTCTGCACCACTGGTAGAAATCTTAAATTACAAGGAAATCTAAATGATAGAGAATCCATGAAAACTGTTTATCGGGAATACCCTCGGCCAAACCACCGTGAAACCACTTCCTCCTAGAACCACGAGGACACACCTCAGAAACCAAGTAACATGAGCTTCACAAACCAGCGAGTAAGAACCACTCATAGATTATGTCACACTCTCGGAATAGGCTGAGTCAACCACGACTGTTGAACACCAAAGTGTGAAGCTACCACAGACACAAATCTCCACGAGATCTGAAAATCCAACAACTAGGAGCGAAGCCCATCCAAACCACAGAACAATTAATACAGGCCACGAACGGCATAGAGATGGATTAGACGGAATTCATAGAAAACTCTACTCATTTAAACAAAACCTGCAACAAGACAGCCACACAAGTAGTCTAGAAGATATGCATAATCAGTCAATCAATAGATCCGGTGCTTTTATCATCAAATCTACGACAGATCTGCAAGTTTTTCAAACAATTTGAACAAAGCATCATCTCCTCACAAAATGGAATCACAGTCACAAACCGAGATAAAACTAAACAAGAAGGGATGAAATAAGGGGGTTTGGACCGGCGGTGGCGCTGAACAAGCCACCACGCGCCGGTCGTCGAAGCTCACTCGCACAGAAACGAAGAAGAAAGAAGATGGAGAAGAAGAAGAGAGGAGAGAGGAAAAAAGACTTGGATTGGGAATACTCTTATCTTGAGTCATCGACGTTTGTTACATTATTAGGTTTAAGAATATTTATGTAATTTAGTTATTTTATATATCAAAAATAAATTAAACCAAAACTAATAATATAACAATGATATTTTAGCTTTTTGTTCTACGTAAAAGGACATTAGAGACGTTTTCTCAAAATGGTATCTCCAATAAAAATAATAATATACATTACTGAAAAAATTATCACTTTATGGAAAATGATCTTACACATTTTAACTGAACAACTTCATTCACACATCTTAACGCCCAAGGATCACAGATTGTGTTATATCATTGACAGTGCTCAAACCCTTACACAGGGATCTGTCATCTCTCTTGTCCACTGAAAATGTGGGTTGTTCTGGTGATTGAAGGTCTGATGTAGTGGTGAGCATTGACAACAACTCAAGTGTGTTGGGTCTGTCTGCAGGTTGGTGTTGAACACAGAGCAGACCAATCTGAACACATCTCCCAACTTCTAATGGGCAACATGAAGCAACATATTTATTCAAAAGATCAACTCCTCCATTTCTAGACCAAGATTCCCATGCCTGTTGTTTAGTTTCAGATCTTAAGAATATTAGAGCATGAAACGTTTCAAACTTCTGTAAGTATATGAAGACATAGACTTGCTTACATATGCAAGAAGGGTTTTCCCTTCTTCGCCATAGCTGAATCTTGAAATTTTCTAACAGTAGAACTCCGAAGCTGTAGATGTCTGACTTCTCAGAAAACCTCCCAGTCCATGCATACTCAGGAGCCATATATCCTCTGTGAAAATAAAATTTTTTTGAATCAAGTTTATTATGTTATTATGACTATGAATAGGCCTAAGTATGAATGTTGGTAAGCCTGTTTTGGAAATAGATTCTTACAGAGTTCCTACAACCCTGCGAGTGTTGTCTTGATACTCGGTTCCCTGATACATCCGAGCCAATCCGAAATCTGATATTTTTGGGTTCATCTTCTCATCTAGAAGGATGTTGCTCACCTTAAGGTCTCGGTGAATGACCTTGAGGCGTGAGTCACGGTGGAGATAGAGAAGTCCGCGAGCAATACCTTGGATGATAATAAATCTTTTAGGCCAGTCAATCTCAAGCCTTTTTCCAGAATCTAAGAAATAATACAGTGTAAAAACTATCAGGTCATCAGTTTTATACAGAGTGGAAAACTGTTGAAAGAAAAGGAATGAGGCAATAAGGGATCAACCAAAGAGAAAAGTGTCAAGGCTTTTGTTCACCATAAACTCATAAATCAATAGTCTCTCTTCTCCTTCAATGCAACATCCCAAAACCCGAACTAAGTTCTTGTGTTGTAGCTTTGAGATGAGTACTATTTCATTCATGAACTCTTCTTTGCCCTGCCCCGAGCTGCTAGAAAGCCGTTTTACAGCAATTTCTTTCCCGTCTTGTAGCTTTCCCTGAAACAGAGTGCACAAGGTCATCCCAAGAGGATAAACAGATAATAGAAAAGAGCATAGAGGAAAACAATCATCTTACCTTGTACACTGTACCAAATCCACCTTGGCCGAGTTTATTTAAAAGACAGAAATTATTGGTAGCAGTTTCAATGGTATTCATCTCAAAGAAATTTAGACCCGGGACATCTTGTAATTTCAGACCATTCCTCAATGCATCTAGGGAGGCATCCTTTGATATAATAGCTGGATTAGAGTTACAAGAATAGAAAGATAGATAGTAAAGTCATCAGTGAGTTACCCAATATTAGAGGTAAGCAAGAAGATTGTTAGAGAGAGAGAGAGTTACCGTTATGTTTCACTTTGGATCTACAAAAACAAAATACTGCAGAACCCAATATTACAAAGAAAGAAAGGCTAATAGCAATGGCAACAATGGTTTTCTTGCGATTATTTCCACCTGAGATATAATTTAAAAAAATAAGCAATGTTACTACACGAAAAGAACAGTATCAAAGAAGTTACGTTTTAGTTCCGAGCGTGCAAGACGAATGGAAATATGTTCTCCTCCTCCCTAGAAAACTGCATTACGTCCATCAGTTCTTGATTCCATATTAAGCACCCAATGCCACGAATATAAGAAAATGCCAAGCAAGTACAATTGTTGAGGCAACTTCGGTAGCAGTCATCAGCATCCACAGAGCTTACAAATGTGTAAAAGTCTGGAGGCTTTACATTGGAAACAGGATGGAAGACGTTTGCAACTTTGCTAGTAGAGTTTCCTTGACAATCTAGTTCAGTACGCCTTACACAACCAGAAGTCCAGTTCCCTCTTTTCCACTCCTCAGTAGATTTTGGTACAAACCCTTTGAAGCATTTACACTTTGGAGATTCTGACATTATGCACAGCCCAAAAGGTCCACACACACCGTAAACATCGCATGGATTGGCTGGAGCCTGATAGCTTACTTCCCATTCTGTCCCAATATGCCGAAACCTCTTCAGAGTGCCCTCTGATGTTAGAAGTAGACGTGAAAGCTTTGAGCTTCTATCTACATAAGCGAAAGACCCTGACCCGTTTGCATCCTGCTGAAAGCTGAATGGACTTGCTAATGTTTCATCCATTAGTGGTATCCCGGAGAACCTTGTTTTAGCCCATGGACCCGTTCTATAATATGGCGTCAAGCCTCTCATAGTAAACAGCTGTGATGGCACTTGGGGTGTAATCTGAGCCACAAAGTCACCAGGAGATGGGTCAGTGTAACTTTTCCAAGAGGTCAACACCCGCTTCTCACTGGTGGCTAGGTTATACGTCAAGGGTGAGAAAGGGAGCAGAGTATCACCAAGATGCTCAAAACTCTCCCATAGCGTTCTTCCCGAAACACTGTCTGTGACAATAAGATTTCCTTCATCTGACAGCTCTGCATGAGACCCTTCAGATGGAGAAGTTTCTCCGGTGGACCACACAACACCAGCTTTCGCATCGAACAAGACAAGGCTTCCATTGGCACTGATAGTTAGATTTGCCGTGGAGTCTGTAACAGGCTTTTCTCTATTGGCCACCCACACAACCACCCGGGGAATGATACCCTTGAACCAGATTCCGACATATTGATTCTGGGAGTTATTAAGACTGAAAAATCCCAATTCGTATATCTCATTAGAGGAGCTGAGTGTTTGTCCTATTGACAAGGGACTCTCTGTCGTTATCCCTGCAAAGCTAAAACTTGAAAACATGGTAAACAAGAGCAAAGAAGTAAAGAACATGCTCCTCTTTTTCTCCATTGCTTTCAAAAACTAAGTTCTTCCGATTAGTTGAAGAAGCGAACATATAACAAGAGCAAGAAAGGCTAAGTGTAGAAAAGGGCAGAAAATTGTGAGAACATATAAACAATGTTGACCGAAAGTTTAAAACTAACCTAGTAGATTAATACTCACGTAATTGCGAAGAAGAAGTTGCCTTTTACCAAATCAATCACGCAGTATTGTCATGGACATGTCTTTACTAGCTTGTTGGGACACGAACCAATGAAAGATAGGCACCCATACCCTGTATCAATCCAAAGATGAGAATTTTCAGTTTGATATACAGTCCAATATTTGACCTTTTCAACCATGCATTGATTGACCTCAGTTTCAAATATCGTGTTGTTTCCATGTTCACATTGAAAGATAAGCATCTACACTTTGCATCAATTGAACCCTTCAGAATATTAGTCAATCAAACCTTTCTTAGTGGTTTCTGAAATACTTTTCACCCCTTATGCGATGACATGTTTCTTAGATTAGGTTTTTAAGAAAAGTTAAAAACTGTTTTTTACCTTTTAACTAAAAAAATTAAAGACCAACTATTTAAGATCATGCCCTTAAAGCAGCTCCATTGGGGAGATGAAGAAGGTTATCTACTCCTTCTTACATTAAACAACACTTAATAGTAATTGAGAGAAAAAAACAAAAATATCTCAAAACAGATTTTTTCAGAAACGGTGTATAATCCCTGACTTCCTTTTTCTTCTTCAATTAGACTTCAATAACTTAATAAAATTACAATAAAATAATACTACATCCGTTTAAAACTAGATATCGTTATAGAGTAAAATTATCGTTTCAAAATAAGTGTTGTTTTATGATTTTAATATAAAACTGATTAATTTTATATGGTATTCTATTTTTTGATTGGTTGAAATGTGGTTAGGTTTATAGGTAATGATGTTTTTATTTTGGAAATATGCAAAATTAAATATTTTTTTAATATGTATAAAAACCTAGAACGACAACTAAAATAAAACGGAGGTAATACTAACTTATGAGCTAGATACTCAAATTCACATACTGACCTCACATGCTCTTACCAGTTACAACACACTTTAAAATAACAAAATAGAATATAAGAAGAAACGTGAAGATCTGAGTGTTGTTCTTATCTTCTCTCTTCTTGCCTCAAATTGTACTTCCGTAACAACCTCTTGCTCGACCAACCAGACACCCTCGAGGATGCTATCCATTGAGCTTCACGGTACTTAGACATGAAAGAGGAAAAGAAGGCTTTCACCCAAAAGTACTCACCGACCTCACATTCCAAAGACAAAACTAATGAAAAAATTTACGGATCACAAAGAGGCCAGAACAAGTCCACGAGAGACATACACTGGACCAATGAGGCATGTGGTCGCGATAAAGCACATCTAGGAGCTCAAGGAAGTTGAAACGGCACGAACCAAAGTCAAGTAACAGGACTAGAGGTGAGTACAGGAGCGATAGTGCAAAGAAATATTGAGAGTTCCACAAGGCCTATGGGCACTCCACCGAAGGATGCGGGCACTCCACCGAAAGATGCGGGCACTCCACCGAAGGATACGGGCACTCCACCGAAGGATGCCATGGGCTCCGTGTTCACCTCTTCTCTAAGAACAAAGAAGAGGACTGTAGGGGATTGGTTCATACCATCACTAGGAGGCCCAGAAATAACAGGCCTAGTGAACCCTTCAGTGTTAACATTGGAGCGTCTCGGCTCGGTGACAGGCGATGAGCCGATGACCGGCTCATGACTACTTTTAGCCGACTGAAGCCGAAGCTGATCGGCTCGCCGCAACGACCAAACCAAGTAAGGACCCTCGTCGGCCCATGAGCCGACAAGACAAGAAATCCCACTAGGGCAAATCGACCTAGGGCATCAAGTGTCTCCCCCATGCCTATATATGGAGAAGGAGAGGCAAAGAAAAAGAGAAGGGCAAGATAACAACACACCGGGCGGCTAGAACTAGGGTTTCCAGTTATTCTAAATCTAGACTGCCTTGTATTCACTTTCCGACTTACTTAATAAAGAAAAATATTCCTTTAAAACCACTCAAAAGAAAAGGCTCATCCCGTTTAACTGTCTTTGAAAGGACTCACCGACAAGTTCCGTCAGTCTAATCGACCCCCGACAGAACTCGGTACAAACAGTTGGCGCCCACCGTGGGGCCTCCTCAGAGTAACGAATACAAACGATGGACTCTAGTCATTCCACATTAGGCGAGGAGGGCGAAGCTATAAAACTCCCCCTGGCCACAGCCGCACCAGAGGAACCCACCTACCTCAGCGCCATCATGGAGCGGTTCGCCCAGCAAGACGCCACGCAGAAGGTGACAACCGAACAGCTCGCCGCTTTAGCTGCCATCGTCGCCCCTCTTACTGCACAACCTAGTGCTTTGACAACGATGAATCACTTCTAACTAAGAGAGACCCGGATTCGACCTAGTTCTGGGGCAAAAAAGAGAGAAAGCCCGAGTCCAAAGCACGGCTCACTGAAACCATCAAATTAAGCGTTCATATTCATTTTAAAGAAGGATCCGATTACAAGGGCCACGAAGGACCAATCAAGGGAGTTCCAACCGAAAACAGAAAAGGAAAAGACAACAACATAATTTTAAACACAAGAAAAAAGATAAGAAAAGCATTAAGCCTGCTCAGAAGGACCCTTCGGAGAAACGGGAGAAGACTCTGTCTCATCCTGATCAATTGACTCCCCTAGAGACCTGGCTTTGTCGCTCTCGAGCGTACCCCCATCCTCGCCATCTAAGCCCCTTCCTCGTCGTAATCCGAAGACGCGGATACCACCACAACTTTCTCCCCCGCGTTGCCTCCATCACCATCTCAATTATCACCCAACACGGAGGCCTCTGGTCGACCCTTGGGGATCTCCGAGGAGGCTTGGTGTGAAGTCTGAAGCTGAACCGCATCATCCGCATTAATCAGCTCCGCAAGGAGATCTATATCCACAAAAGGCTACTCAAGGATCAGTGGAGAGAGAGGAAGGTCGGATGATGGGATCTCACCAGGGTCCAACCGACTAGCCTCGGCCTTGCACCTCTCTTCCTCAGCAGCGAAGTAGTCGATCGTGTCCTGAGGAATGTCGCCCCCTTCTCTTCAGCATTTTAAGACATTTACGGGTCCCAAAGGATTGGTTTTAGAAGCATTGCACCGTATCATAAGAGTCATAGCCAGATATTCGCTCGCGAAGTTTCTGGAACCTACGATCGGCTTTAGAGGTCATCGCATCCTCGACACGAGCTCGATCGTGAGTCACTTCGAATACCCAAGACTCCCTTAGTCGCTTGGCTTCAGCCTCATGCCTCTCGTCGGTATCAGCACTAGACCGCTCCAATTCCATCTTCTCCGATTCGAGAGCAGCCTTCTCCGCCTGGACCTTTCCATTGCGGCCTTCACGATGACAAGCTCGTTTTCGAGACCCTCAGCCCTCTTACTCTGAATCTCACATTGGCTGATGGCCTCGTCCCTCTCACTGGCCACTCTCGTAGAAACCTTCTTAGCTTCCTTCTTCAAAGAAGCAATGATCGCCTTCTTGGACTTAATCCGTTTCGCGGATTTTCCCAGAAGAACGTACGTCGCCTTCAACTCAGAATGTACTTCTCAATCAGGAAGTTCGAACTACCCTCGGCCTACACAACAAAAGCAAGATTCGTCCTCAGACAAAACCAAAGGGAAAATCGGTAACAAAGAAACGAGGCGGCAAGACGAACTCAAGACCCTTACCAACATCATATTGCGAGCAGCGTCGATGAAAGCGTCGATGAAAATTAGTTCGTTTATGGCCGGCATCATACTCGGGCCACCTCTGATATGATGGACCATCTTGGCGCATTGTCTCTCGTCACATATCAGGGGAGAGTCCGCCTCGTATGAGATATAGAATTTGTCGAGGAACAGTTCCCTCAAATTTCGAGTCATGGCACAACCCGAAACCCCGCGATCAGGTTGAGAGGAAGAACTGGGTGCTAAAGTAGAAAGGTGACCATCGCCGACTTTCGCGTCCCCACGACCGGGTTCTTCAGACAAACGCCCAGCCGACTCTGTCGCTGGAGCTAAGGGAGACCTCCAACACTCTCATTCCCCGACTGAGATCCCCCATCAGCGGATGCATCTCTATGATCCGACAGAGGGATTATGAGCCCACCACGCGGGACAACGCTATCGGGAAGCTCCAACCCTTCGATTTCAGCATCCCGGCGCTTCTCGGTGGACCGTCTCTTCTTCTTGGGAGGCTTCTCGAATTGAGCTTCTTCGACGCAACCTCGTGCGTCTTGCCGATCCCTTTTCCTGGATTTCCTCACCAACCGCAGAGATTCAGAATCGCGAGTGACGGTTTCAGGGATTGCTTCTGTCACCGTGTCCACGAGATTCATGATTCTGGCACGGGAGGATTCAATTCTGCCCTCGATATGGCACTAAGATCCAGAAGTTCTTTCATCTTCCTCGCCTCTACCAACCGGTTGTTGACCTTCGAAGGAAAGAGAGACAGGCGTTTCTTGCCAGGAACAACGAGCGCAGGCAAGTTCAAGACCCAATCACTTGCACCAAAATGAAAACGTTAACTTCACCATTAGGAACAAGGCGAGTAAAAACTGGGAGAGAACTGTGCAAGAAACTTACGTTCGGATATTCTGTCTAAGGCTCGACGAATCCTCTCTTTGTGAATTTCGTGCCAGGTCTGTCGACTCAGTTGCGCTATGGCCTAAGCGTCGTAAAAAAAGCGAGAACTTCCAGGATAATTCAGAGTATTCGGGTGATTGACTGCAAAAATCAAAATAGACAAACGAATAGCGGTTAGCGCCAGAAAAATATCTTCAGATAAAAATGTGATTAAACTACCAATACGCTCGTTCCAGAGAACCCGAAACTCGTTATTCAGCGGTTCCATGAAAGAAAATTCATCCGACTTGATGAAGAAGTAGTTCCGCTGCCAATTGGCGGTCTTGTTCGGGTCTCTTTATGCTGCCCATGGTCGACTTGGTGGGGAAGACAGTCCCCCAGTTTTAACCCTCTACTCGAGACAGACGTAGCGATTCAGGCGGGATCGCCTAGAACCTCTGAAAGATCCCACCCGGGCAGAACCATGTCGGGTAGAAATCAACTCGATCTGCCGAACTCTCTGTTCCGACCGAGTCGTCAACTGGATCGTCGACTGGAGCGTTACCATCGTCCTCCCCTCTAATCAAGCGCTCCGCGTCGGCGACTAAGTGCCTCTACGAAAGACTCATGTTCATTGTATCCATCAGCGCATCTCGATGAACGAGACTAAACTCATCAAGGCCGTCGGCGTTCATCGAGTCCCCTCTGGAAGAATTACCGGTGACGGCCTTCCCTTTCTCCTTCCGTGACAACTTCTTCTGTGGTGACATTGTTTCTGGTCGTAAGAAAAGAAAAAACGCTAAAATCACAACAACATGATAGAGAGAGAAGTGGAGGGAAGAGAGACAAGGTACCTGGTGAACAATGAAGAATGAGGGAGGAAGAGGAGGCAATCTGTATTTATAGAGGACGGAACAACGCGTCTTCTCGAGGCGACATCATTAGGTCTATAGACCTAAATTGGCCTCAAATCAGCCAGATAGCCCACATAACCCAACGACGTTTCATATCCTTGCGACAGGTGGGCTCATAGAACGCATTTATTTCTTGACTCTTCAGCTGCCCAACATAATTGAGTGATGACCAGCGCTTGTCCTCCCTAAGGGCCGACCGACACGAGTTCATTTCGAGTTGCCACCGATTAACGATTCGACACTCCCTATCGACCAGCGGGGCCTGGATGTAAGACGGCTTGACGATCACAATGACAGTATAGTCTCATCAGACCAATTATTTCTAAACTCGAATCTACCAGTTTGCTGGTGATCGCCAATCACCAGTAAACTTGGGGGCTCATTGTAGGGGATTGGTTCATACCATCACCAGGAGGCCAAGCAATAACAAGCCCAGCGAACCCTTCAGTGTTAACATTGGAGCGGCTCGGCTCGGTGATAGGCGATGAGCCGATGACCGGCTCATGACTACTTTTAGCCGACTGAAGCTGAAGATGATCGGCTCGCCGCAACGACCAAACCAAGTAAGGATCCTCGTCGGGCCATGAGCCGACAAGACCAAGAAAGCCCACCAGGGCGAATCGACCTAGGGCATCAAGTGTCTCCCCCATGCATATATATGGAGAAGGAGAGGCGAAGGAAAAGAGGAGAGCAAGATAACAACACACCGGGCGGCTAGAACTAGGGTTTCCAGTTATTCTAAATATAGACTGCCTTGTATTAACTTTCCGACTTACTTAATAAAGAACACTATTTCTTTAAAACCACTAAAAAGAAAAGGCTCATCCCGTTTAACCATCTTTGAAAGGACTAACCGACGAGTTCCGTCAGTCCAATCGACCCCCGATAGAACTCAGTACAAACAAAGGCCTATATCAGCATAAGGATTTCCCAGCGAGGTGCCACAACTATACCAACCCACCAAAGCGAGACCGAGAAGCAAAGAACTCCGACATCTTCTGAACGCCAGTAGCTTCAAAAGGATCAACGTGATAATGAGAGTAAACCACGATGTACAGATTGGGTGATTGACGGCCATGATTGGCAATGAACTTTTTGATCCCAAAATCACGGGTCATTCCCAGGGACATAGCAATTTGGAAGTTTGCCAAACAAGACACAATGGACTTAGTCTTGTCGCACAATGAGACATTGGTAATGGAGGTAATACTTGCCGATTCCAATATAACCAAGGTGTTGGCTGATACCAGAAGTTCAGCTTACATTATCTACAAGGACCCACTAGACATAATGGATCTCCCGACCTTCAAATCAAAACGGTCAAGCAGCCTTTGATGGTCTTTGACAGTTCATTAACAGATGCGGAAGGGACTGTCCGGCTTCCAACCTGCATTGGTGGAGTTACGAAGGATACAAAGTTCATGATTATAGACGCTCTCAACATTTATGAGGTCATCCTCGATATTCCTTGGATTCACGCCATGCAAGCTGTTTCCAACGAACATCTATGATATTACACGTGAACGAGAACAAACTTTGACGGGCTGCAAAAAGGCAGCTACAGATCCATGTTGGCCAGCGATGCGAAGAAAAAAGACAAGGATACGAAGCATGACGAACCCCATCTAACCGACATACAACAGGTATGCATAGATCCAACAAACCCTGATCATTACGTAGGAATCAAGACAAAACTAAAAGATAGTATTGGTAAAGAGTTAATCGTCTTCCTTAAAGACAACAAACACACCATAGCATTATTTCATAATAAATAAAACAAAATGACTTTGTTTTCTGTTTTGTTTTTCGTGTTTTAAACCCACATCATCACAACATCTATAATATTACAAATAGAATTACCTTTCTTTTCAACAAGTTATTATATTAATTATCTTTCTATTTTTCAATCATTTTAACAATTTCATTAAGTATATTATTTCAAGAATACATCACATCAGTAATTATATTACCTTGATAATAATAATACATATTTTTCTTTATTATTTAATAAACATTAACTTTGTGCTAATTACAAAAATAAAAAATTTAAAATAATTAGATTTTGGATATGATTAAAAGTTCAGTTTAGTTTGTTTTATTAAACTTTTTTTTTATTTTAGTTTCAATCGGTTAAAAACTATGTAGCCAAACACATAATTCAATAATATGTTTATGTGAATAAATTAATAACTTAAATCAAAATAATAAAATATATTAC
>CAJHQP010011750.1:0-14303 GCA_905132765.1 Moricandia arvensis
GCTATCACGGAGTTTCACAAATACTACATTGTAAAGATCTAAGCGAGTAGAAGTTTGGAAAAAGCTGCAACATGTGAAAGATCTTGGTTAGAACTGCTACTACATTTCAAAGAGACTGCTCTGTGCGTACGTCAGGCTTTGAACCTCTGCTATTGGCGACAGCGTTGTCTAGGTGATGTTAGGACAGCTGATTCTAAGCGATTGTCTGTTTATAGCATCTTAATGTTGAGGATAAAAGTTATATGGTTGGTGAGCGGATAACACTTTTGGAAAGTTGTAATACTTTTCTGTGCACATGATATTTTACTTGAGTGTCACACTAAGTATAAAGTGAAGAAGAAGAAGAAGTCGGGCCGAATAAACTATTTAGAACACAATCAGGCTTATTTGGTAAGTGTGCATCATGAGTTGAACAAAGCTGAGCTGATGACTATAGGCTGCTGGAACATGACAAAAGAGACGATGGGTTCTACGTCTGAGCGTGATGGTCTTATTTAAGTGTGCACTCAAGTAGGGAGAGAATGTGATGATACAATGTTACAAGACGAGAGATGCAGTGATCTAGGGAGAGTGTTTGGTGCTTCCAAAGTTAAGCTTGAGTTGACACATTCAAATATAAGAAGGGAGAGAATGAAAGAGCACTAGAAAAGACACGATGATAGGTGTTGGATTTTATGCAAGCGATGATTCCTAGTTAAGATACAACATCTGAGTATTATAAGAAGAGAGAAAAGTCATATGGACTTTATCTTTAAGATAAGCCCAACTAATAAGAAGACTGAAGATTAGTGGGTTTGGAGAGATTTAGGGTTTACTCAGTCGGCGTATAAAGAGAACCAGACGGTGACAAGAAATGGTTACGCGTCTAGGGTTTAATGAAAATGCACATAGATGTGTGTGACATCGTCCTACCACACAGTTGAGGTGTTGGTAGTTTTGTTATAGAGAACTATACTCGTGAGAAGATAATGAGTAATAGTTTCTCTTCATTGTAAATCTAGTTAAGGGTGGTCGGTATGGGTGTGTGCTGGTACCATAGAACAACGTTGTTTGTGTTCTTATCTATTAAATGAGTTCTGGACGTGGTCCCGGAGATGTAGGAAACGAACCAAGTTAACAAATCTCTGTGTTCATTACTTTATGCTCGTACATACTCTACATGAACATACTTGCATAAATATACATAGACTAGCCATGAATCTGTTTTTACACCATCCCTGGTCACTGGTTCTTCATAGATGGTTCCTGGAAGGACAAGGATAATTTCTCAGGACAAGGCTGGTATAGTACTCTCGAAAGTTTTGACGCCTTAATGGGAGCTAGGAATACCAGAGCGGCATTATCTCCTCTTCATTCGGAGATAGAAGCGCATATCTGGGCAATGGAATGTTCCTAACCAGAGGAATGAACAGCATTTGAAAGTTATTTACAAGACATTAAAACCCTCCAAGGAAGTTTTCATCACTCAAACATCATTTATGTGCCAAGAACACAAAACTCAAAGGCGGATAGTCTCACACGAAGTGTCAGGAAACAATTTTCTTTTGTCGTCCACATGGATGCAAAGGTTCCTCATTGGTTTTCAGAGTCTGTATGAGTCTGTAAGGTATCTTGATGACAAAAAAGACTACTTTTGTGGTGGAAAAAATATCATTAATGAACTTTCTAGAAAAATAATAAATTTTAGTGACATAAAAATATGTCAAGGAAATGTTTATTATAAGAACTCTAATTTAATAGATTGAAAACAATTGTTAAGAAACCACAAAATAGGATAATTAACAAAGGGACTATAGAATAAGAATATATAATATACTCCATTTTAATAGAATAGATAATAAACTGAAATTCATTTGATAACATAATAAATAAATAGATTTCGTCCAATTTGTTCTCAACCAAATTAGACATATTTATTTCATTAATTTATCTCATACAAAAGAAAGTGAGAGGAATATATTGAACACAATATGCTAATAGTTTGCAAACAAATTTTTTTAATGATATAACATTTGAGAAACAATTAAAAAAATTCATATATCTACTCTATTAATATAGAGTCCTAAATCTATCTACTATTGAAAGTTGTCATTTATTTTTTGGATTGTTTCAAGTTTGTTAGTGTTTTTTTTAAAACACAACTTTCATTGATACTTAATCATTTGGATTACACTTTGAAAGAGAGACAATCCTAACTCTAAAAACAGTACAAAGCGACAATACAACATAGATGATAGATATAGAGAAACCTCTAAGATAAATCGATAGTGAATTCAGAGAATAACTCGAATGCGTCAAAGTAGAATTCACGGCAAAGCCGGAAAGTCGGAACTTAGTCACATTAAGTTGTGACATTGATAGCCAATCTACCCCTCGGAATATCGTAGAAACGAATTCCGTTGCATCTTCAGACCCCGTACCATATCAAGTTAGTTAGATATCTATCTTATTAAAATTGTAGTACATTTTATATTGTTTGGAAACATGAATAGCAGTTTTTAAAAAACAATTGTTTGGAAATATGAATAGTAATTTAAAAAAAAAATTTGTTTGGAAACAAAGATAATAGTGTTCTTTCATTAATGTCTTTTTAGTAATTTCATTATCATAAAATCCAAAATATTTCAATTGTATATACAAATGTATATAAATCCATAAATATATCATTAAATCAATAGTTAGGGCCAAAATATTTATGATTAAACATATTCATTTAAAAAAAATAATCGTTAATGCAAATATGTAATATATATATATATATATATATATATATATTTCTCAGGTTGTTATAATAAATATATTCTATATTAACTATTTTAAAGATGTTTCCTATTAATTTAAATATGTTGTATTCAAACATAAAGATTATGGTAATTTAGACAACCATATTAATTTGTTAGTTATACAATTTCTCTTATTTCAACATAAATATATAATAATATAGTATTTATATGATTCAATTAAATATACATAATTTTTCTTCTCTAATAGACCCAACAATAATACAATATGAACAACTTCAAACATATAGAAACATATATAAAACAAACACAATTATATATGTTATATGTTATAATATACGATAACACTCATGCGGTGTTAGTGTTAGACATGGTCATCTAAATACCCATCAACTACAATTCGGTTTTTCTGAATTTTGGGGTTTAAAATGATTTTACATCCGGATATTATGAATTTACGGACGGTGCCGAGTTTGATCATTCAAGGTCTGGGTAAGTTTGTAGAAACCTAAAAATGTCTTAAAACTGTTGATTTACAAATATTATTAAATAATATTTTTAAAAAGGTAAAAATAAAAAAACCTAGCTCTTTCTAAGCGCAGGTCAAAATCTAGTTTTTCTTAAGACATAGTCACTAATTAAAGATTTGAATGTTAGTTGGACATTTATTTATTAATTTTATTTGACAAAGAGAAAGACCTTTTTATTTCTTGTTTAATATTCGCTATGATACTACTAGAGAATTATTTGATTTGTTCCACTGATGCATATCGATACTTACACATGTGGAGAGTTGATTGTGACTATAGAACATTGATTGATATAACTGATCATAAATCAGTAACTATATACTATAGAATTATTATGCTATAGAAATACTATGATGTAACTAGATATGCCCTTATTAATTTAATAAAGTGATATCATAAAAAACATTAGTATATGATATATAGTTTATTTATTTCAAAATAATACAGATATATTTATTTTTATAATATATATATATATATTTATATTTTAGTAGTTAAAACTAATGAATCCTATTTAAATATAGAAATTAAATTCTATTTTAAATGTCAAATATTATTCCTTTTATAAAATTAAATTTTTAATTATATATTTTATTTTCTTTAAAAAAAATTATTTTTGATATAAACATGATGTTTATATTAGAAATAAGATTAACTAGTTATATATATTTTTAACTTTATATAATATCAATGCAAATGATTTACAAAAAGTATATATGAGAGTACTACACAAAAAGCATTTGGAGAGCAGTAAAATCTTTTAAATGTTTTCTAAATCATTTTCAATAACTTTTGACTGTATAATAAGAAGCTTATTTCTCTTACAAATGTTTTGCCAATCAAAACGTAATTCAATAAATTATATTAAACTAATAAAAATTACATAATATTCACAATTCTAAATATACTCATAGATATATGATCAAATATTCTTTTTATATCCTCCGATTAAAAGTTATCATACAACTAAAAAGAGAAATTACATAGCTATTAAAAAAAAAATCAATTTAGAAAGATCAAAGAAGTTACCAAGGAGTGCCACATATTCCTACGTATATGGGATTTAATAAAGAAACAATCTTTGTGGTTAGAAAATTTATAAAAACATATTTTTTTTGCCTTTCATGAATTAGTATCCCTAAAGACCATGTTTTGATGGAGGATCGACAACAAATGTCTACAATTTTCCATTTGATAAAAATCTGATATTTGATAATATCGGATACTATAAAAAGTATCCAGTTCTTCTACCTTTTATCATTAGAAGTTCTTTTAATATTAGCACGAAGGATTTTTGATATTTGTACGTGTAAACGATCCAAAGCTTTCTTGATTGTTCTTCCTTTGCTCTTATCTGATCCTATCGCAAAGGATCTAGATCTTTCTTTCATCCTTTATTTAAGAACTCTTGTGATTGTGTAATGATATAAGGAGAAGGAAGCAAATAAAGAACTACTCAGTTTACATTGTCTCTTGTTTATTCTCATAGTATCAGAACTTTCACAAAATTTTCCCGGGTGTTGCCATGGCTAAAGCTCCGAATCTTTATTCTTCTCCTTCAAATCTTCATATATCAAGCTCTTCGTCAACCTCAAGCTATGTTACTATTCAACACAATAACTCAATGATAGTAACTAGCTATTATGGAAGACACATTATGAACGTTCCTCTAAAACCAGAATTTTTTGGGTTTTTTTTACTGGACAAGTCTGTCACAACCTTATGTTCTCACCGACACGATGAACAATGTTGTTGTCCAAACTCTGAATTCAGAAGTTGAAGCTTGGACTCAGAGATATATGATCAAATATTCTTTTTGTATCCTCTGATTAAAAGTTATCATACAACTAAAAAAGAAAAATTATATAGACATTAAATAAATCTCAATTTAGAAAGATCAAAGCAGTTACCAAGGAGTGCCACCTATTCCTACATATATGGGATTTAATAAAGAAACAATTTTTATGGTTAAAATTTTTTAAAATACATAATTTGTTTGCTTTTCATGAATTTTTATCCCTAAAGACCATGTTTTGCTGGAGGATCGGCAACAAATGTCTACAATTTTCCATTTGATAATATTTGATAATTGATAATATCGAATAATATAAAAAGTATCCAGTTCTTCTACCTCTTATCATTATAAGTTCTTTTAACATTCGTAGGAAGGATTTTTGATAGAGAGAAATAGTAAAATGGGACACATAGAACTTAGGTTTGGAATAATAGGATTTTTGAAGATTATTTAGGAAACTATGATTTTAGTTCTTGTGAAGACCATAATACCTTTAAAATTACCTTATTATTAAGAATTTTCATTATACCAAAATAATTTTGAAAAAAGAAATATTATAATTAAAATATTTTTAAGAAAGAAATAAAAACAAAAACAAAAGGAGGCAAAAAGAAAAAAACCCTTCGGTTCCTCATCTTTTTCAATTCTCTCCTTCTCCACCTCTCACCTATGTCGATTTAGGGTTCTCTGCCTCTCCTTCACCCGTGTTCTTGGGTGTTTCATCTCCTCTTCTCCGCCTAATCTCCTACTCTCCGCCTAATCTCGGGTTGGTCATCCTCCTCCTCCGCCTAATCTCGTCTTCTCCGCCTAAACAATGGTTAGGTCATCCTCCTCCTCCGCCTAATCTCGTCTTCTCCATTTTAAAATCGAAGTGTTCTTCCATCAGTTTCATCAATATCCCAAGGTTCTTCACACTAGGTATGCACTTACTTCTATTGATTCTCTTAACCCTAGAAAATTTAGAAAAAAATGGTAACCCAATTTGTCATCTTTCTACAACTAAATTAGTTGTATGGGTTTGATTTATCATATATGCACTACGATTAGTCATGCATGTTATTTTTTCTCGATTTAGATCGATTCGTCTTCACCAATACATTTGTAGATCAATTAGGATTTGTAGACATGATTGACTATGCAAAAATTTGTCTTCTCGATTTGTAAAGACTCGATTTGTAAAACATTGATTTGTAGAATCTTGATTTGTAGAGTAAAAATCATGTCAAGATAGTAAGTAAACATCTTCGGTTATTGATCACTTTGTTGTTCTTTTTGAAGTTAGACCTAGGTTGAACACATAATATAGAATAAGTAGACTTTGGATGTAAAATCCAATACATTTGTAGATCGATTAGGATTAGACATGATTGACTATGCAAAATTTGTCTTCTCGATTTGTAGAGTAAAAATCGTCAAGATAGTAATTTTTCATGTAAACATCTTCGGTTATTGATCACTTTGTTGTTCTTTTTAAAGTTTGACCTAGGTTGAACACATAATATAGAATATGTAGACTTTGGATGTACAACATGCCTTACATTGCTCATTGTTTGTGCGATTCCTATAACATGTTGAATTTCTATTTCTATGTTTCTGCTAATGAGCTGAACTTACTATTTTCTTTATGGCTTGTAGGTATGTCAAATGAGTTACCAAAGCGGCTTTTAAGGAGGGTGAAGAGCCCCAAGTTAGTCAGATCAACAACAACTGTAGGTTGATCTACATTATGGACATGTTGAAGACATGGCTGCCAAAAAAATTGAAAGAAGTGAAGAAAGATTTGGTGTTTTCACAGGTTTTTAAGTTGCATGAAAGTGGTCTTAAGTACTCCGTGAGAGTGATACACAGCTTCTTATGTAGGGAGCTGGTTACTTATAAAATGCACGAGCTTTAGTTTGTCTTTGCAAGGAGACCACTCCGGTTTAATTTAAAAGAGTTCCACAAAGTAACGGGGCTTGAGTGCAACACTAGTCTTTCACTAAAGGAACCCGATGAGTGGGAAGATGATGACGGTTTCTGGAGCAGAGTGCTGAAGTTAAAAGAGGGAATTTGTATCTTGAAACTGTGGAAGAAGCAAAACGAAGCTGTTAAGAAATGGAGTAATGCTGATCGAATAAGGCTGGTCTACATTTGCATCCTTGTTTATGTGGTTTTAGGGAGAGATGAGAAGCTACTATCTCCCTCAAATACATAAAGTTGGTCGTGGATCTTGAGAAGTTCTGAAAGTATCCATGGGGTGTTGCTGCATATGACATTCTTCTAGAGTCAATCGCTAAAACTCGTGACAAACTGAAGGATAAAACTAGTAGTTACGTGCTAGATGGATTCTCCTACGCCATTCAGATTTGGGCAATGGAAGCAGTCCCAAAGATTGGTAAGCTCTTGGGAAAAAGACTCGACAAATGTTTTAAGGATGGTCCTAGATGCATAAATTGGATGGGAGCTGCCAAGGTTTCATACGAGGAGATTATTAGACTGGAAAACATCTTTGTACGAGAGGTAATTAGCTTGATTTAAACCATTCAGACTCTTCAATTATTAGCATAACCATGAGATTATAATTGAAGAGTTCATCATGTTTGAAGCATCTTTGATATTGTTTATCTTTCTTGTGTAGGATATCATCTATCTATACATCTCTTCGAACGGAAATTACGTGGTAGTTGAGGATGAGGTTTTTATCAGAAAAGGTGAGGTGGAGGACGATAGAATCAGGTGGCTCAAAGCATTGATCAACCTTAATCATGACTTCAGTGATCATATTTAGGAGTTCGAGGACCCTCCACAGGTTTCTCTTGACCTTGATGACGAAGAAGGTGAGAATGATGAAGACTTTCAAACTCCAAAAGGATCAGAGAACACATGCTTGACAGCTAAAAAAGGAAAGAAGAGGCTCCCGGATCGTGGTATGGAAAAAAAAGAAGCATAAGATTCTCTCTGGTAGACCGCAACAAGCATCGTTCAATGAAGATATGAAGGCTTACATGGCACATTTGTTTCAGCAGAATTTCTCTGCAATGGAACAGAGGCTACAAAAACAAATGGATGAGAAATTTGAGGAAATGCAATCACAACTTAAAGATTCACTTAAGGATGCAAGCATTGAAGTTGACCATGGAGAGCCATCGATGAGCAAGCCATCTCCGAGCAAGCCATCTCCGAGCAAACCATCACCGAGCAAGCCATCTCCGAGCAAGCCAGCGCCAAGCAAGCCAGTGCCGAGCAAGCCATCGCCAAGGAGGTCCAACCGCTTGGTAAGCATGGGAAAAAATACTAGTCTTTCACCACTCTCTTAAATGTTATTGTGGCTTGTTTATTATATGGTTTGTGTGTATGTTTGTGTTAGTGTCATCTATGTATCAGCATGAAATTTGATGTGTTTTATATTGTCTCGGTTTGGAAGTGTACTTTGTGTAATATACTTATGAAATGCTTGTGTATTTTGGTGTGTGAACTATGTTTTGGCATGTAATATAATGGAACTATGTGTAAGATATTCATGTAATGGATGTTAGCTTTGTGTTTGTTATACCATCATTTGATAATTTCTCTTGAATTAACAGGATGTGAATTTGAGTCAAGAAGAAGATATGAACATAGGGATAGGTACCCAAGGCATAGAAGAGCTTTCTCAGGCCTCGTACGTGCCCGGCTTTGATCCATCGCAGACCAATAAGGACGACGAACCCCATGACTGGTGGACTCCAATGACTGCATTCCAAACACCAAAAGTTGAACCAATGCAAGACAGTACAGCTCCACCGCCTTCTTTGTGGGAGAAATGGTCTAAAAGACAATGCAAAAAACTTCAGCTTAGTGATTCACCAATGGTTCAAGATGGTTCTCCAGAGTCGTCACTGTATTTTGTTTCCGAAGACTCATGGAAACGATTCAGTGAATGGTCTATGAATCCAACGACTTTGTGGATTGGTCCTACAGCCTTTAATATGACCGTAGCTACATTGATAATTGTTTCTGGAAAATGGCTTGGAAACGAGGTATTGATTTCTTTACTATTTTGCATGATCATAACTTTGTAACACATCTTTGATGCTGCTTTGGTTTAATGTCTTTGATGAATACTCAGGAAATGGATGTGTTTATGTATATGTGACGAACAAATAAATCTTTTAGGCGTTGGACCCCAGATCGTGTGACTTTCATGAGCGCTACTTTCTGCCTCCAAATCGATGTTCAGTACAAGAAGTTTGTGGTAGACAAAAGAGGGTATGAATTGCCTGATTTCTTCTTGGATACGGGAGAGGAGAGCTTCCAGCTCATGGGCGGACTGATAAAGTTTGGGGTGTCGATGTTGATCGTCTCTACTTTCCTCTGTTTGTGAATGGTAATAATCATTGGTTCCTCTACACGTCTCCATTTACATCTCTGTATTTACAAATTTAGTAATGTTCTACGCAGGTAATCACTGGATTTCTGTCTCCATTAACATCATTGAAAAGCAAGTGGAAATATTTGATTGCTTTCAGGGAAAGAATAGATAGTAGACCAGGGCAAATAATCCAGATCCGATAACCCGAACTGAACCCGATCCGATTAAGCGGGGTCGGTCGGGTTCGGATCTCCTTCAAAAACCGAATGGGTCTGATTTTTTGGTATAATGGGTTTCGGGTCGGTTCGGATTTAAACCGAGAACCCGAATGGTTATAACAGAAGCCCGATCTTATGTAAACTTGTTTCTCTCATCCCTCCATATTTTCTTCCCCTATTCGGATAAAGGAAGATTTTTTTTTTGCATAATCTGAACGACTCATGCCGTGAAATCTCACAATCCCTAAATACTTTCACCCAAATTGTTTCCTTAATCCGATTAGTTGCATTTTCTCTTTGATTCTCTTTTGATTTTGAATTTGAAACCCTAATTTTTAACTCTTATAAATGTCTCCTCACGATTATCTTCTCCTTCCTCAGATAAAGTAGCAGTCAAAGGTACTTGTTTTCACTCTTGGTTTTTGGGTTATATATTAGCTTGATAGTGGTCTAATCGGTTTTACCTTCACCATATATGATTCGTCTTTTTGAACTGTATATGTGATAGTTGAATACATTTGCTGAGAAATTATTTAACTTTCTTCCAAAGAGTATTATTGAATATTCATTATGATCTTTTTTGTGAGGTTTGGATACGTGTGTTTAGTTATAATTTAATTCATGTTTTTGACTTTTAAGTTGTTGTTTGATGTCCATCTGATACGTGTGCCTAGTTTTTTAAAAAGTATCATTGAACTCATGACTATGAGTTGTTGTTTGATGCTATTTGGATACGTATGATAAGTTCTTTCGAGACGTATTATTACTCTACTTTCATTATGTCACGTAATTCTGTTTTATTTGCTTATGAATATATGGTTCACTTACTGTAGATGGTTTCATCATCCTCTAAAAAAGTCGAAAATGGTGGAGATGACAAAGAGCGTTAGTGTGAAGATGACGTATATCAAAGTTCTGATATCCATGGGAAAAGGAAGGAAACAAATACACCCTGCAGAGAAAGTTCTCCGACAAATAAGATGAAAAAATTGTTGTACAAAGGTCTGGTGTATGGAAGCACTAAACCATAACAAAGGAAAGCCGTGACAAGTGCCTTTGTCACTATTACTGGAAGGTCTTCTCATGTGCAACAAAATCAGGAACTTCCAGCCTTCAGAAGCATCTTCAAATCTGCAGAGAGTACCAGTCCCACTTAATCAGTCAAGGAAAAAATCAAACTGTCATCAATGATGAAGGCAGTGTGAAGACATCGAAAGTGTCTGAGCCGCTTTTCAGAGAAGCCACAAATGAGTTACTCGTGTTAGCTGAGTTGCCTCTTTCTTTCATAGAAAGTACAGGCTAGAAACATTTCTGCAATAAGGTAAAACATATTATATCTGTATTCTAAATGATTTTGTCTGAAACTAATAATACCTTTATACTTATATCAAGTTTAATCTTTACAAACCGCACTCAAGACGAACGGCTACTAGGGACATTGTGGAGATGTTTATGAACATGAAAGAGGCATTGAAAAGATGGTTATACACTAATCAACAAAGAGTTTTCCTCACCACTGATATTTGGGTATCTCAAGTGACAAGTGATGTTTTTTTCTGTAAATGTTGTCATTTATTTGTTGATACTAATATCATTTTTTGTCAATACTAATATCATTTTTTACATTGTGCGCAGGTGCAAGTTACATGGTTATAATTGCACATTTTGTTGACCCATCATGGCAGCTGAAGAAAATCATTCTAGGATTCAAACTCTTTATGGATCACAAAGGTCAGACCATTTATAATGTTTTTTTAGAGTGCCTAGCTGATTGGGGAATTGAGAAATTGTTTTCTATCACGGTAGACAATGCCACTGCTAATACCTCAGCTATTAAAAAATTTCATAGGCAGTTCAGTTTGGTCTCACCTGATGCTCTGGTATTAGATGGAAACTTTCTTCATATTAGGTGTTGTGCCCACATTATCAACTTGATAGCTAATGAGGGTCTAGGTGATTTAGGCGATAATGTGATGGCCATCCGTAATGCAGTCCAATATGTCCGATCTTCTACCAATAGATTAAATGCATTTGACCAAAGGGTTACTACTGGAAAGATGACCCGAGGAAGTTTACATATGGATGTTAAGACTTGGTGGAAATCAACTTTTCTCATGTTGTCTAGAGCATTACAGTTTAAAGTGGCTTTTGATAAGATGAAAGTAGAGGATAGGTTGTAAAATGACTACTTCTTAAAAGTGGAAAATGGGGCTAAGAGGTGTGGACCGCCTGCTATTAGTGATTGGAATGATGCGGGAAATCTAAAGAGGTTCCTAATCATATTTTATATTAGTACCTTAGTTGTCTCTGCTTCCACAAAAGTGAATTCATACAAATGTTATGGTGAGATAGTGACTATTGAGAGAAATCTCACAGCATTGGCCAGCAACTTGGACCCGGATTTGAAGTTGAAAGCAGAAGGTATGTTGCACAAGTTTTTGAAGTATTGGGATGGCATCAAAAACGTGAATAGGATGTTAGTTATTGCAACAATAATTGATTCGAGGAAGAATATGAGTTTCTCAAAGTTTTGTTTTGAGAAACCGTATGGAAAAGACAATTTAGAGTCCAAACAAATGGGTATTTGTGTTTGATCTCCTTACAAGCATGTCCAAAGAGTATGATAGCCGGTTCAAAGGAGATGCTTCTCGATCACCTCAGCCGAAGCAAATATCATATGTGAGTGTTCAGGAGACTCAAGAGCATATGGATAGGCTGGCGTTTGTTGTTGAAGATTGTGGTTATGAGAGGATGGATTTTAAGTACACAGAACTTATTGCTGAAAAAGAATATAAAACAAAGGATGAACTGGAAGCCTACTTGAAGGCGCCTCTTGAGACACAGAAGATTATGATGGGATTTGAGTTTCATATACTCGCTTGGTGGAAGATACATCAGACAAAGTTTCTAGTATTGGCAGAAATGGCTAGGGACCTATTAGCAATGCAGGTTTCCTCTGTGGCATCAGAAACTGCTTTTAACACTAGTGGACAAATCTTAGAACCATACAGAAGCTGTCTAACTCACTATATGATAGAGGTTTTCATGTGTACTGAGCAGTGGACGAAAGTTGATATCAAATTCTCAGAAAAAAGTCCAAACAAATGAGCAGATTTTAGCTGAAGTTGAAATGATATACAGCTAGAGAAAGGTACATTTTCTATTTATCTTGGTTCTTTTAACGTTTTATTTGTTTGTATGTGCACTTATATATTGTTTTGTTTGTTTTTTCAGAGTTTGAGAGTGTAAAAATTGAAAACTGAAGATTGCTATCGAAGTATAAAATCTTTTTTCTTTTGGTTATGGTGTTGGTTTTGATTTTTAGTACTTGTTTTCTTTTTTGGTATTCTGCTTTGACCTTTGCTTTTAAGGTTTATTATGAACAAGTTTGATTATTTTGAAGTTTAATAAAAGCTCTCACGTTTGGAGTATTTGTTTTCATTATTGCAAACTACTTATGTACTTGTTATTTTTTTGTTCACGTTTTGGTTGAAAGTAACCATAAGGTTATGTTTTTCTGGTTTGTATTTCATTTGGGATGTGTTTTATTCGGACATGAAGTCATGAAACAAAACAAGTACTTCGGGTAAAAAAAGGAATATGGATAACCGAGACCCGGTTTAGATCCAAACCCAAAAATTAAATGGGTTCAACCGAGTTTAAGATGTTTTACTAAATCCGAACCGAACCGACAAGAACCGAACCGAGACCAACCCAGACTTTATAATACCCAAATGGGACTGATTTTTTCAAACCCAAAAACCTGAAACCCGATTAGAACCAAACCGAACTTGAATGGTCACCCGATTGGCCAGGCCTAATAGACAGTATGTGGAGAAGTTTGCCATTATGATTCCTAGGATAGTGAAGGCTGTTGCGCCACCTGAAAACAAGAAGCACCTACTCCTAGAAAAGTATTATATCGTAGATGTGCCTATGAAGTCCAGATCGAACAAGTCTTGTTGTGATTGCGGGAATACACACTTAAACACTTGGAATGCCACCTACTTGGTCTCAACCTCAGTTTAGTGGATGACAAAATCATCATGGCTTGCCGATAGAAGATTGCTATGGATATATGGGAGGCTGCACAAGATCCCATTTTAGTTTAGCTTATGAAACAATATGTGCCTTCTAAGTATGAGTCATCTGATATTTTTGACCTCGTAGAAGACTGATTATGTGTATTTGTTTAGGTTTTTCTAGGAATGATGTAACAAAAATCTAATTTGGTTTATTTAGGAATTATGTGTCAAAACTCTAGTTTGTTTTTCTATGAATTATATGACAAACTTTAGCAAACTAAACCACTAAGAAACCATTACTAACCTTAAACAAACCCTTACTAATCCCTAACCCTAACTAAACCCTAAACGAACCATAAGTAAACCCTATACATAAGAACCTTAGCCTTTATCATCTTATCAATTGTAATGATAATGACATGTATTTAGTCGATAATGGCATTGGGAGGCTTGATAGTTACTAAATAAGTACATTTGTTTTCTTGCTTTGATTCATGTATTAAGACTATTTAGTGGATTCAAAGAGAAATTACAACGGTGAGTAGTAGGGTATGCTCGATTATTTGTAAAATTTTAGTGATCTGCCTTATGTACAATCACTACAAGAAACAGGGCATATTCCGACGGAAATTCCGACGGAGTCAGTATTTCCTTGGAATATTCC
>CAJHQP010011751.1:0-14296 GCA_905132765.1 Moricandia arvensis
CCTCTGACGTTCGACCTGTGGATCTTTCCCATGGAGAGGACAAATCTCTACGCGACTTAATAAAACGGTTCAAAACCGTTATGACAAAAGTTAGCGGAATTAGCGATCAAGTAGCCATCAACGCGCTCCGAAAGACGCTTTTGGTACAAGTCAAAGTTCAGGAAGTGGATCACTCTAGAGAAACCATATACAATCCAGGACGCCACTCCACAAAGCCACGGACTACATTATCATCGAGAGGAGAAGAACATTTTATCGCTAAAACATAAAACAACCAAAACATCTTTAAAGGATCCATAGGTCGGATCAGAAGTCAAAAATAAAAACCCTCACAACGAAAAAAACGTCCATCGCGAGGAAGAAGAAACCCAAAGAGCACATAGCTACGCTATCAACGCTGGATCAGAGCAAGGCCAGACTACGGGAAACACATGGACCCGAAATCCAAGGTACGACGAGAATGTCTTCTGCCATTTCCACCAAGCTCGTGGCCACTCAACATCAACAAGTTCCAGAGCCCAACGTTTCGACCCAACCAGAGAAGGCAAGTCTAGCAGAAGATGTCAATCCCGCGACTAGTACGATTGACGCAAACACAAACAGTCGAGTAAACACACTCGGGCCAAAAAACAGAACACGAGATGGCTTGATCCCGAAAGGGTACTTAGGCAGCTCGCCAAAGACTAAGTTCAGCTATCCCCCTCTCCAAAAAGGGGGAGGAGTGGGTACATATACGAATATCTGTATATTCCCGCATTCTAAAATATTCGCCTTGTACTCATAGTTTTGAAGCTTCTTTTCAGCAATAAAGGTTTCATTAAAATCTAAAAAAATTCCCCTTAGCATTAAAAAGGTCTCATGATACTTTTCAAAAACAAAATCCGCATACGAGCAAACAATTATCCCACCAACCCGAAAACAAAAACTCGCGAAAAATCATCCCACCTCAAAACGGACCAAAAACATACTAACTCGTCAAGCAAAGAAACTCCCTCACGAACATATCCTGGGTCACATCGTCGACTTCGACTGCCGACCAAAAAATGAGATCCCAGTCTCGCATACTTGAGAAAGTCAATAACACAAAGAGAGTTTTCAGAAAAAACAGGTGAGACGTCGCCTAGATCTTCGAGGACACACTCCCAATCCATCCATGACTACAAAATTATGAACGCTCGTTGATTGGCCCCGCCTAACACTTTAGCCGTCCTAAACAAACGCATTTAGGTCCATCATAAGGGATATATCCTCACACATCCAACTAGGATAAATAGCGCGCTATAAAAGAAATCTAAATTTTGGTCAGCACTTTCGGACAACTTAAAAATTGTCTCCAGAGAGATGCTCGACTCCGACCAGACAAGTCATATAAGCCGAAAACCAATCGCGGACTTTAAATCGAAACGGAGTCAGGTTAAAATCGCAACAGGCAAAACGAAAAACCGATTAGTCATCACAAATCCTCCAACCGAAAGTAAACCTAAGTCTTAACCCTGAACCCAAACACTGGTCTCAAACGTCTTTAGGCATGATATCAAAAAGATACGAGATCCTGAAGCTGTCTCTTCGTCCTCATCTATATTTCTCCCGAAACTTTGAAAACTACTCAAACATCAAAGACGAACAACGAGTATGACAATCCGCAAAAAAAAGGGTAAGGAGCGAGATGACAACTCGAATCCTTCCCTCCACAATCAAAGAAAACCCAAATTCTTTTCAAATAAAAAGTACGATTTATACAAAAAGCATGATTTATACAAAAAAAATGATAAACGGCCAAGATTAGAAGCCAGACACAGCCATTCCCGCCACACACAACCACACATTACAAAGGGGGCACTTCCCCAAAATTCAGATAACCCTAGGATAAGTCACCAGAGTCAAAGAATCCGGTCATTGACCTCCCGATCGAGTAATCGTTCTCCAAGGGCGCCGTCGGCTGATTCACTTCACCCGTCTCGTCAGGAGCTCTTGCCTCGACTTCCACCGTGTCGGAGAAACAAGAATCAGATCCCATTGCTCCCAAATCCTCTCCTTGATTTGAGGAATCGAAAAATCCATGTTGGCATCGTTCATGCACCCAGTCTGCCTGCGTACTCGACGTCAAACGAATAGTCAGGGACTTGTGTAAGGTACAGTCCACCCACGGCACCACGGCACTCGCGATAATCACCAATAGCCTTATAACTCCCCTTTAGTTCCCCAAACTCGCTTGAGAACTTGTCGCGACGACTCCTCATCACTTCGGCCATCTCTCTCTTTCCTAACCTATAGGCTCGGCGAACCTCCGTCGCAACCGATTCTCTTTCGCGACAACAAGAACTCTCCAGCTCATCTTTCAGACGAGCAATCTCCCATGTCAGCCATCTCGGCCCTGAATTGAGCCATGCGAGCCTTATGTTTTGCTCGCATCAAGAGCTCGGTTCATCATGATGAGGACCCTTAAAAACTCTCGAAGTCAAGAAGGGGTCGGCCTTACCAAAAATAAAAAATATGTATATTTAAGGATCGAGACTTACTCCGTTGACCATCCTCGAGGCCTTGGTAAACTCCGGCATGGACCCTCCCTCGCAGGAGGAAAGTCAAAGTCAAATGCGTTCATAAAAATTGATTTGTTCATCGACATTTCCATCCACCTGACTATTGAGATAGTCTCTAAGTATGTTGTCAGGAGAACATGGCCCGACAGCCACGTCATCGTCAACGATAACATGTTTCTCTTTGCGAGACCTCGGCCTTTCCTTCCTCCCTCGAGCTTCGTACGGAATGAACCCGTCCATGCTCGATTTTTTCCCGTCCATTCTAAATCTGGTTGAAACCGAGAACAGTGCAGAGCCACAGCGCGATGAACTCGCTTCGGAGTAAACGTTGCCCAAAAAATGGACCACCTCGAAGAAGATCCTTTGTGGTTCGCAAGCATTTTGGAGACGGAGAGAGAGGGTTTAGTCTCTGTAAAATGGAAAATAGACATGTAAGGTCAAAACATTATCAAAACCAAAGCTAGCGGGTACCCGATCGAGCATACCTCTCTGGCCCCATCTAGTCCTGAAAAGAGGAATACAACTCTCCTCCACAGATTCGTTGTTCACACGAACAAAGAAAAATGCTCCTTCCATTCGTGGTAGTTTGATATGAACGCCGTTATGATCGTCATTCCCGGTCGAGACCTCAGCTGAACTATGCCTGAATTCTCCCGAAGCATCAACATGGCTTTGAGATGATCAACGTCGAGCGTCATACCCCACTCGTAACTCAGTACCAAAATACCAAAAATGTACTGTAACCGCACAGGTTGACTTGACTGACCGACAACTTAAACGGTTGAACAGCCGCACGATAACTTCTGGGATGGGAAACAATAAGTGGCACTGCATTAAATATGCCTCATAGCACGTAAAATAACCTTCGGGTGGAGATCCAGAAACTTCCCCTTCTCTCAGAATAAGAAACTCTACTAACTCTAGAACACCGCAGAAATTCCGAATGGAATCGAGCCCATTGGGACAACTCTCGCTCGGGCAGCCGGCAACGGGGCTTGACACGGAATGGATGAGGAGCCCATGTTTCAGGCCTAGGAGGTTTCACCTCACCCTTAGAAGCCCAGTACGCCTCGGCCTTCTCTGGATCGACAGAGTGTGCTGTGAACTCCACCTTGGGTGCAACATCTCTATGTTGAGAGCTAGAGCTACCAAGAACAGAACGATGGAGATGAGACTTGGTGGATGCTTTTCCCCTTGAAGACATGATTTTCCTTTTTTTCTTTCTAAAAATGCCAAGAGGGGATAAAACAAAGAATGATCTTCCTTAGAAAAGAGTTTGTGAAAAATAAGCAAGTGAAGAAATCCAAAAACTTACTCCACTTACTTATAGGCAAGAAAGATTACTATTCGCCCCAGACTTTTAGACATTGGATTACGCCTAACTTACCCAACTCGTCAAAATCGCTCGCAAGAACAAAACAATTCTAACGAGTTGGAGGGCAAACTATTGGGTTCAAAATTGGTTACGACGTAATCAAAGCCTGAAACTTCTCAGAAAAAGCCCTCTTTAGAAGTAAAGAGATAATGTTTCAAAGGAAATAAGGGCGGAAAAAAATGAAATCAAGTTTCGTATAACGAATTGATATGACAAGTCCCCAAGAAAACAGATCTCGAGTATCGAAACAACAAAAAAACATGGGTCTCAACCATTCGATCGCCGAATGGACGAGTTGGCAGTGGTGGTCGACCAAACGGGCGAGTTGGACCAGTCCAATTCGTCGAACGGGCGAGTTGGACCGGGAATGATGGTCAACTCGCCCCTTCGTCGAGTTGGACCAACCAATTCATCTTTTTCTTGTCTCGTAGCCTCCTTTTCGGGGTCGGAAAAGACTCGTTCTGTTTTTACCTCGATCGGAGTTACCATTTGAACTTTACGACTTAAAGCATTTACTTTCTCGTGCAAGGGTTCAAATTAGTCGTATAAGATGAAAATGGTTAACTAAACACCTAAAGCTACCTCCGCTATATGAGGAATTCGAACATTCTTTGGAACGACGTCGTTGCGGAAGTGCTCTTTTGATAAATCGTGAAACGCTTAAGTCAAGAAACAGCCCGAGAAGGTCTAAAACACGGCTAAAGGCCCACTCGCGAGTTTATATGAATTAAGCCCAATCCCTATGACCGTTTGTCTTTTGTATTCCAGGAAAAGATAAATGTTAACTTCAGGAGATAAATGTAAAATTTCCAAAGATAAACACGAAGATTGAAGGAAAATGAAATATTCTCAGAAGGTGATAAACTCAATCAAGGGCAGAAAGGGAAAGAGTAAACCGCCTCTAAGAGGAGTATATAATGACGTCGAAGTTGAAGAAGCAAACACACGCAATTCTTTACTCAAAGCAAACATAGCACTTAGAGCAATTTAGGCATATTTCCGTTTTTCTGTTATCGAGCTACGACTCAACTAGGCTTAATCAGGTCTTACAAGGTTAGAACTAGGAACTCGCCGATGGCTCTTACCGCTTAGGCTTACCTGTTGTAACGCTCAAACCAGAGATTCATAATAAGATCATTTTTGCTCTCTTTTCATTTTATTGATTCATAATAATTTCATTTGTTCTCATTGTTTGATTGTTTGGCGTGTGGTTTAGCAGATATCCAGGACCTCTGCAATTTACTTGGCTTTCCTATTTTTATCGGAAAATTGACAGTGCGAATTTCGGTTCCCACAATTGTCTAAACATGCTTCTCTGCATACTGATGCATCATCCCATATTCACAATGCTGTTGATCCTTTACCTGGTGTTATTCCTTTTACCAGCCCATGCTCAGAGGATACTGTGTACCTGAAGCAGGAAATTTTGGCCCTTCCATTGGTCGATCTCTAAGACAAGGTAAAACTCCTAGTTACTTAGCTGACTATCATTTTTTTTCTGATACAGAACCCGACCCATTCCAATACTATTTGTTCTTCCCTTGTTCAGTATCCCATTTCTTCTGTTATTGACTACTCCCATCTCCGACCGCCCCTATTAGTCTTTTGCTCTTTCATGTACCCTTGAGAAGGAACCGAAAACTATACAGGAGGCTTTAGCTGATCCTAGATGGAATATGCGGTGGGAGTGGAGATTACAGCTCTTGAGAAGAAGGAGACATGGACCGTTTGTTTCCTTAACTCCTGGGAAACATGTCATTGGTTGTAAGTGGATGTTTACAACAAGTACAATCCTGATGATATAATAGATCGTCCTAAAGTGCACTCATTTCCAAGGGATATATACACAATTGGAAGGAGTTGATTACATAGATACTTTCTCACCCGTAGCGAGATTCGCTATTGTCAAATTTCTTCTTATTAAAAACCAAATTTAAATTCTTTGAAACATATTTTATATACGCCAAATGATATAATAAACCATAAATGTCAATATTTTTTCTAAAAAACGATTAACATACATACATTAAAATAAAATATTTTTATTATTTAAAACAATATATATCTAAAATAAAATAAAAATCTAAATAAAGAATTTTTTATAAATTAATAATATTTTGTCAGCTTCATCATTATTAATTTATAGAATTTTTACTGTAGTTTGATTTCTAAAAAATTTAATTGCTGATATTTTAATATTTATTGTTAATAAATTATAATTTTAAATGTGATTTTGCAGAAATTACGTATTTGTGATAAGCACATAATCCGGATACAAGTAACTAACAATAACAATGTGCTATGTTTACTATAAATAGTGTAAAATTTGTAACCAAAATCGATACTCATTCCGGATGCGATTCAAATCTATTCCAATTGTAAGTTTTGGGGATAGATATTTAAGCCTCATCTGAATATTTATAATTTTTAATTCGGGTTTAGTTTGATTTTTTATCTATTTTCCCATGAATAGTAATGTCTCATTCTTACTTAAATAATATATTTTCTCAATGATACTTCCAATATGTCAACCAAATTAAACAATACTCTCTTCCAACTAAAATAGAAGTTTTAGAAACAAGTTTGTTTCACAGATATAGATGTTTTATGTTTCTTATGTAGAAATTATAAACTTCAAAAATAATAAATTATTTATTAAATTATTATTAGTTTAAAAGTTACTGAAAATTAATACCAAAATAATGTATTTATAATAAAATTAATGTGTTTTTTTTATTATGTGTGGAAACATTAGAAATATATTTTTAAAGAATGAAGGCAACAGTATATTAGTATCATTCTTTTTTTTTTCTCTTTTTGGCACAAGTATATTAGTATTATTCTATTTATAAATATTTGGGTAATGATATTCATTTCAACACGCCTCGCACGTGATGAATGGACATTGCAAGAACATACGATGCGTGTAAACCAACGGCACTAATTTATTATACCAACTAATCAAGATGATTAGTGGATCTTCTTGATAATGCATAGGTCAATTGTCTACGAGATAATGCATGGGTCAATTGTTTACGAGAGCTGCTCCATTACTCATGGACCATTCAAATCTTACTATGAATTTGCTGTCTTACATTATTTCCGTATAAAAGTTTTTTTTTTTGATAAAAACGTATAAAAGTTAAACTGTGTTTCCTAATTAGTTTTTAGCAATTAATTAGATACAATTGCAAAAATTCCCAAATATTAAATTTGAAATTTATACCAAAAATCAAAAGTAACTTAAAAATTTAAGAAAATTACAATTATTCATTTATGATTAAACAAAACATCATAGACTTTTTATGGTTTATAACCTCAGATAATTTTCTTGAGACAATGAAGTTTGACTTTTCGAGTCCTCTGATGTATTTAATCTTAAAATTAATTTATAAATTCTGAAAAAAAATTGATGAAAAATAAATTGGAATTATGTAAATATAAAAAATTCTAATCATGTAAATTTAAATTAATAAAATTAACTTATTTTCTATATAGAGAGTGAATATATATTGTAAGTTATGATTGTCTATTGGTTGGAGTTTTGATAACATATGTTTTTTTTGAACTTAATGGTTTAATAACATATGTTAAAGTAATGTTAAATATCTTAGGGTCATATTTTTGGGATCTTGAATATATTTTTTTTGTGGAATTAGAATTTAAAATGTATATATTAAACATTTTTGTAAGTTAACTTTTATTTTTAATGAAGTGTTTATTTCTATCTACTTAAAATATTCTTATTTTAAGGTTTAGGGATATAATACTTCTTAAGAAGTTTGCCAAGAAATTATACACTAACGAACTTCCTCATAAGTCTTCTGGAACATATGGTAAATTCAGGGTTTAGAGACTTCATTAGAAGTCTGCTAATTGTGATGAAGAAGAAGTATGCTAAAATGTAGTGCCCTAGCAGATTTCTTGAGTATTATACACCAATTTTTTAAACTTATTTTAGAATTTTTGTTTTTTTAATATAAGAAAAAATTACATATTCTCTTTCCTTCTCTCAAACGGCTGCCAACAAAATGTAATGTTTCTCTATCTATAATTTTCTAACATTTATCTAATCTATTTGAACTTTTAAAACACTAATTTTTATATCAGTTTCTCATATCTTTGTCCCATATTTTTCTCACCGCTCTATCTTTTTTGCAGGTTTTTCATTTCATAGTTTTCATCTCTTCTCATAAAAAATGGAGATCTAAAATTTTTTAGATATGTATTTTGTGATTTTTTATGTTAGATCTAATACAAATATAGATTCAACCTAATGTTAATGGTTTTTTATATATTTTAAGCATAAAATTTTCTATTTTTGAATTATTTTTTCTTTGAAGTCATTTTTAAAATTTTTGGATATGCGAGCATTTCAAATTGAGAACAATATATCAAATTTCAGACTTCATTAGAAGACTTCATTATCAGAGTTCTCCATAAGTCTACTAAATGGTAATGCACTAGTAAACTTCTGAAAAGTGTGTTACGTATACTGCCAAAAATTGGTAAGATTTTTCGTTTTGCTAGAAATAATTTTTATGTTTTTTTGTGTTATAAATCCAAATAAAATTATAGAGTCAACTTATTTTGATTTTCTCTTATTTTCTTAGCTTAAAATTGTACATTCATGGTTTCTCTCTTAAAAAGTAAGATATATACTTAAAGTTTTGATATAGTTTTGTATGTTAAACCAAATTAAAATATAAACTAAAATTCATTGTGATTATATATGTTTTATTATTATTTTAATTTTAATTTTTTTAATTCAAACAATATAAAATATATTATTTTTGTTGTATTAGATTCCAATAAAAATATATATTAAACTTATTGTAATTTTTTCTTTCTTATTTAAGTTTAAAAGTTCTACTTTTTGAATTTTTCTCTGTTTTGTACAATTTTAATCATTTTTCTATATGAAGGTTTTTCAAGTCTGAGGACTGATATCGAACTTCATTAGCAGGCTTCTCGAATAGACTTCACAAAAGAAATCTTTAATTATATATAAGCAGAAAATAAAAGTTTCAATGAAATTTTACCAAGAATTAAAAGATTTATAGAGTCTCTAGAAGTCTTTTAATGCACGGCCAAATTTATTCAATTTTTTTTTAAATTTTCTGTTTAGGGTTTAGAGACTTTTTTAGAGAAGTCTGCTAAGTTATAATGCACTAACAGACTCTGAAGAACTCTTCTATTGGAGCTTATTTTGGACAATGGTCTTTTCAATCATGTCTCAATTTCGACTAGTGGATGGATAATTAGAAAACAAGTGAGAGAGACTCTTGTTTTGATAGTTTATACATTTTTTCTAAATAATACATTCATTTTTCACCATCTATTGAATTTTTTTTTAATGTTTTGGTTAATTCTTTTGAATTCGTATAACCATAAAATATTGTTTTTATTGTAAATCATTTATTAAATATATGGTTGAGAAAATTAAAGGAAATGTGTTTTCTCCTTTATCATTTGTGTAATTTGGATGATAATGATGATAAAATTATAATTATTACACACAAGTATATAATAAAATACACTTCAAACAAGTTTAACATAATAAGGTTCAAACATATAAAACTTTTAATGATACATACGTTCAAAAAAAATTACATCATTAGGTAGACACATAATAAACAAGAATATTGCTAAAATTATCATCATATTATAATGGAGATATAAAATTCATTTCACGAGGTACAAAATTGGTTAAATACCACATGTAAACAAGAAATCTTCAAATTCATTTTAATTTGGAGAAAACTTAGGTTTACTAAATTTAATGGAGAAGACTTCTTGAGAACACTTTTGGGTTTACTTTTATATTTAGATAGATTTATGATTTTACGAAAGAAGACTTTTTTAGGTAGTCATGTTATTTTGCAATTGATCTAATTTGAAAAAAATTTAATTTATTCATAGAATTTTCTCGAGAACTCTATTGTGATTAGACTTTTGGAAAAGTTTTCTTATGTCACTGAAGTCTCTAATGTATCAGAAACGTTACTAAGGTCAGTTTTGCAATTGATAATAATAGAAAACAATGAGCTTTAATTTATTTATTATCAGAAGAATTTTCCAGAATTTTTCTCTATTTTTTATTTTGAGACTTCTGGAAAAGTCTAAGTGAGTTGATTTTTGGAGAATTCTAATGTGATTAATTTCTCTAGAAGTGTTCTATTATCCATTAAATCTCCAAAGCGTCAGAAGAAATTTGCTTAATTCAGTTTTTGTAATTGATAAAAAAAACAAAATTTAAATTTTTTAAATTAATTAATTAGAAGACTTTTTGTAGAAGTCAAATTTCTGTAAAAGTTTGGCCAAATGTAAAATTGACCTTGCTTTTACGGAGACTTCTCGGGAAATCTATTCAATTTTTTTCTTACAAAGAAATAGTAGCAGACTTCTAGAGAAGTATTCTATGAAAAAATCATAAAATAGTCTATTACAAAACTAACATATGCTATTGACGAGAAGACTTCTAAATTTTTCTCGGTGGATCATACTTTGGAGAAACTTCTACGCAAAAAGGATCTAAAATATTTGAATATCATACATAGACCTAGTGAGAGTTCGTGCTTATCTTCTCTAAGCATCCATAAATTTTTTAATAAAAGACATACATTCGTTATTGGCCAAGAGTCATGATTTGAGTAACTCTAAAAAAATATAATTTTAAAATTGAAAAGTTTGAGTTTTTGGGATGAAATGTGACAGAGAGAGTCATGAGTAAAAAATAGGATAAAACGAAGTTAATGAGATTTTTAATGAATTACACTTTGATTTTGATTGTTGATAATTGTACTTAGTTTATTGATGACAATAATAATTTCTTGAATAAGTGATGAAGCTGAAGATGATTGAGTAAAATACTCTATTTCTATCAAAAAAAGATATTTTCATAAATAGTTTAAACTTTTATGATGAATAGATCAAACCAATTCAAAAAGATTAATTTTGTGTTCGATCAAATGTTCTAAAGTCAAGAAGCAAGCTTATGCACTCCCATATTCCAACCAATTTAATATTAGAAAAGCATTCCAATATCCAAAATAGATTTTAAATGTAGGAATTTAAAAATAAGTCGCTGTAGAGCAGCCAATTATGATTTCTTATTTACTCGAAATAAATACAAGGTGAAATGCATGGCGAGAGAGTCCATCTGTTTGTTCAAGGCCAATTTCGGGTTATGTTCAATTTACACAAGTAAAATAAATGAGCTGTTGATGATGTCTGTGTACGTATGTCCTTAGGAGGTTGATTGATTTCGAAGGGGAAATGCGTTTTAGATGTTTAAAATTTTATATTTAATTTGTTAAAACACACACATACTCTGAAATCAATCCATTTTGACATATAAAAACGCAAAACACATAATCAAAACGTTATATGTGTTATGATTTAAGGAAGAATTCGACATTTTACTATGTTAGTGTTTATTTATGTTATCATGTAAACTAAAATAATTTGACATCTAAAGGTGCGCAAACGGATGAAATTTTGAATGTGAATGTAATGCATGAATTTTTTTTTTTTTTGCTTAAAATAATGCTTATGAATATTTTCACGGTAATAATACTTATTCGTGATTTCAACTCAAAATTACAAAAAATATGTAGAATCTTTAATGCATATTTGTATGCCTTTTCACACGTACATGTTTATTCATTATGTTAATTTTATTTTGTTAGGCTTTATTTACAAATGGGAAATACAGTATAACGCAAACGCATTGAAAATTGTCTTTAGATTTTGAAGTTTGTGATTACATGTGAAAGTATATAATTTTTTTTTTATCAAAAGATATGCAAGTATAGATATAGTAAAAAATTTTCAATACAAAAATTCTGGTAAGACAAATATGATTTGCAAATTGTAAACGCAAACTTGTTTAGATACTATTTTCTTACGAATTCAGTTACAATTTGTGTTGCAAATAATACCACACAGTGTAGTAGTTCCATATATAAATACACATAATTTGACATGCATACAAAAAGTTGCGCAAACGAAAAACCTAATCTAGCTCAGGTTCTCTACCTATTTGCGTTTCAGGTTTTTATGAATACGTGTTTAATAGCAGAAACTAAGTGATGCATCTTAGTTGAAAATAGATTTAGTTAAACATAACATTCTACATCACATGATGACTTTTCGCTAACCGTGTGGTTAAGCCGAGCTCAAGCTATAAACCCGATAGTCTCTCAACTTTTCGAACACAAAAGAAAACTTCTATTTAGATTCAGTCGTGCTCCAACTTTGAAAACTTCGTCTCCTTAGGTCCAAAATTTAATTACTTTTTGTCTTCTACTTCACTTTTTTAGAGAAATAACAATCAACTATTTCAGCATTATTGCGTCTTCGTCGTGTAGACATTTTTATACAAACCTAATATTTGACTTGGTCAAGTTCGTTACTAGTTTTTTCTACGGTCCTAAACCTAACATCTCGGACCGGATTCAATGGGTTATATCATCTCTAGTTCTTCTATAAATACGCATTAAACCAAAGAACACACTTCATAATATTTTCATACATATCTAAGCCCATGTCCGGAAGCTTCTTCTTTGCTAATTCCGAAAACAACGAAACAATGGCAAACAAATCCCTCAAAGGCCTCGAGAATCTCATAAACTTCTCCCAACAGGAACACTCTTTCATCTACCTATTACTAAACCCTGTCTTCACAAACGACGGTGAATGTTCCACAGCTAATAAGATCATGTCAAGCATTCTCGTCGCTCTTTGCAGCTTCTCATGCGTTGTTTTTCATGTTTCACCGATAGTTTCAAAGGCACCGATGGATCAAGAAAGTATGGTATAGTCACCAAGAAGGGTCTTTGGACTTACGCGGATCCAGGATCCGTGGATTTGGTCTAAGTACAAGCTTAGGATTGCTGATTTGGTTCACGCGGTTTTCGTGGTGGCTGTGTTTTGGGACGCTGGGTGTTGCTTGACGCTAATTACAGCAAGCTGCTTTTAATCCACGGTTTAGGAAACGCAGAGGACTTTGGTCATGGCTTTGCCTCCGGCTGTGGGCGTTGCCTCGGCTGCTATCTTTGCTATATTTCCGAGTAAACGGAGTGGAATCGGGTACGCTCCAGTTAGTGAGGAGGAGGAGACCAAGAACGATTCTGGTTCTGCATGAGACGTGTTGCTTCTGGTGTGTCTGAATTGTTTGATCTTAGTAATGATTTATTGTAGAATATAAACTAAAGACAACGATTGTACGCTTTAAAACATTTACTTAGTTCTTTATAACCACTCTATATTGTATGACATCTTATAGTATATTTAAACGTTACCATATAACTAGAGTTCCTTAGTTGGTGTGTGTCTATCTGAAAGCTAATTAGCCCAAACTTTATAAAGACATAATATTTCCTAATTTCCATGTAAGTATTATACCCTTGGAAGACAAAACTGAATACGAGTTAGTTCTGATTAAATGGTCAAATGGAGTACAAACACGTTTACTGTACGTGCCAAGGCGTATAAGTTGACACCAAACTTGTCTTTATCACGAAATTCCCTGCCTACAAACAGTCATTTGTTCATGTATAAACACACAGAGTAGAGAAACACATGGAACAGTAAGATTTCCTGCAGAACTATACAACATCATTTACATTAATAATTCTCCCAGAATCTCTGCCTCGCATTGCAAATATCGAAGTATCTAAACTCTTAGAGTCTTGCGGAAGACACAAGTTATAGCTATGTTATGGCGAAACAAACATGCACCGCTGAACAAGCTGTAGACTATCTAGACAAAAATGAACACATTGCTATTATAGATATTGTAAGTTGTATCAAATGAGATTTCTGTGAACACTATGCAAAAAGTTCTGTGCTTAATTGGTACTATTGTTCAGTTTCACTCAGTAGTTAAGACCAGCATTTCAAGCGAAAATAACCGCATTTACCTCAAAGTCGATCTGCATAGGCTATCTTGAGATTCTCTAAACTCTCCATTTTTTCATGGGCCAATTATATATGACAGGATTATCCTATGACATTTAAACCGATAAGACTTAACAACTAACATACTAATATAGAGTTAATCTCTGAATATACAACATCTAGCTCTTATATACATCGGTGTAGTATGTCAAGAAGCCAACGATGTCTGGCCCATCCCAACAACTTCCACACCCTAGAGCTCGATATACCTCTTCAGCTTCCTGCTATCTTTGTGGCTGCTGTCCATTCTCTCGAACTTCAGATTAACAAGCTTTCTATGTTTGACCACAACAAGAAGGAAGATACAGGTAGATCTCATCGAGCATTATCTTTTTTCGTTTTCCTTACAAATAGTTCTTCCTCTTTCTCTCGCTCTAGCGCCATACTAAGAAAGCCTGATGCTAAGTCTCTCATATCC
>CAJHQP010011752.1:0-14293 GCA_905132765.1 Moricandia arvensis
GTCGGGTTCACCGCCTCTATTATTTATTTATGATTGATTAATTTGCTGATCGACCAAACCGCCTTATGCTTTATTTATCATTATGCCACCTTATACTTTATTTATCATTATGCATTGGCGGCCTCATACATTATTATTATGCATTGGTCGGCCGAGCCGCCTCATACATTATTTATTATTATGAACTGATGGGCTGAGCCGCCACATAATTTGTCATTTTAACATTAATATTTTATCACCATAATAATATTGAAAATTGCATGTTAATATATTATGAATATTATATAAATATTTGGTCACCTATATTAAAATATTATGAAATTTATAGAATTTGATTAACTGCTTATTATGATATTTTGAAACTGATTTTGGTGCAAATAATTTAACCCCAACGGTCACAAAGAAAAATTTTCAATTTTTTTTACCTTTTCCAACGGTCAGTGTTTTACATCTATAAATACAAACTCATTTTCACTTCATTCTCTCATCCAAAACATTTCATATTCTCTCAAAAAAATTCAAATCGCTCTCCTCCAATTTTTCTTGCAAGAAAAATGATTCGATTGTTTTTAATTTATGTGCGATTTTATTTTTTCGTCTATGTATTTTATTTTTGTTGGAGGAGCCACTCATGAGCATTTCGGCTTTAACATCGCCTTATGTTTGTTATCATTATTTTTACTTGTAATTGCTTGCATAATTGATGTAAAAGGTTCATTTTAAAATTAATGAAATTCTAATAAAGTTTATTATTTTGTGCTATAGAAATTCAAATGGAAAAAGTCGAGAAACTTCAGTTTCCAGCTCTGGAAACAACTGGAGCAAATTACACTGCATGGATCACAAACATGGAGCTTCATCTAGATTCGCAGAAAATACTCGATACCATAAAAGATGGAAATAAATCAACCTCTCATGAAAAGGCTATACTGTAATATTTCTGAAAAGGCATCTAGATGAAAACCTTACGCATGATTATGCAAGGACTAAAGATCCTCTAAATCTTTGGAAAGCTCTAAAAGAAGGTTTGATAACCAGAAGATAATAACTCTTCCCCATGCACTCGATGAGTGGGCAAACCTACGGTTCCAAGATTTTGAAAAAGTGGAAACATACAATTCCGCTATATTAAGGATAGCAACGCAATTAGAATATTGCGGTAAGCCCGTAATAGAAGCATAAATGCTTGAGAAAACTTACCAAACATTCCACAAAAATCATTTAGTTCTACAAGAACAATACATGAATTGTGGGTATATAAGGTTCTCTGAACTCACTGTGGCGCTTATGATAGCGAAAAAAATAAGGAACTCCTTATTATATACCACAATACCCAACCCAGGGGAACCAAAACATTTCCTGAGGTAAATGCAACAGATGTAAAAATCCGGAAAGAGAAAAATTATTCCTATCATGGTCGTGGTCGTGGTCGTGGCCGGCTATTTAACCATGGTCATGAAAGGAGTTACAACTCAAGAGGAAGGGGATTCAACACGTGAAATCGATCTGATCGAGTAAAAGGGAAGGAAACCCAAGAAAACCCTACTCGTAAAACCGAGAGCGCCTGTTACAGATGTGGATCGAAGGGACATTGGTCTCAAGTGTGTCAAACTCCTTCACACCTATGTAAGTTGTACCAAGAAACCATTAAAGACAAGGCAAAATAAGTGAATCTTAATGAACACTTTGAGGGTATAACATCTACATACCTTGAATCCTCTAACTTTATGGGAGATTTTGACAAGACCACTCATCAAGATAATTAAATGCTTATGGAAACAAGCTCAATAATGCCCAGTGATTACCATAAAATTATTATTACCATTATGTATTCCAGTTTCAAGAATAATGTTTGTTTTCAAAACGACTGATGTATAATTACGATGTAATATACAACTATTGTGTGCTTATGATGAATAATTATAATGCTTGCTTTTCTTTTTTAACGTTAATTATGTGTTAAAGAAATGGATAAGAAAGCAAATGGAACAACAACTGAGTAAACTTGTAGAGAAATTTGCATACCAAATAGTGGTACTACACACACTATACTGAAAAATAAGAGATATTTCTCTAACTTAAAGTCAGCAAAAATGACTGTAAACACAATATCAGGTCCTACAGACTTGATCGAAGGAATTGGCAAAGCAATCTTTATGCTGCCTAATGTAACAAAGTTTCCATAAATAATGCCTTATATTCTACAAATTCCAAGAGAAATTTGTTGAGTTTCAAAGATATATATCTTCAAGGATATAAAACGCAGTCTGCAACTGAGAGTAGAAGAAGTATATGTATATAACTTCTGAAAAATCAGGCAAAAGCCTTGTACTGGAAAAGTTTCCAGAACTCCCTTATGAATTACATCACACTTATATTGATGTCATAGAATCACATCTCGTGATCAAGAGAAATCCAGAAGATGTTACATTATGGCATGACCGTTCGGTCACCCAGGCACTACAATGATGCAAAAAATCATTGAGAGTTTACATGGTCATTCAATGAAAACTCAAGATATATATCAAAGCAATAAATTACATGTGCTGCATGTGCTCTTGGAAAATTAATCGTAAGACCATCACCAACCAAAATTGATAAAGAATTACCAAAAATTTTGGAACGAATCCAAGGTGATATTTGTGGACCAATACATCCACCATGTGGACCATTCTATTACTTTATGGTACTAATTGATGCATCCAGTAGATAGTCACATGTTTGTTTGTTATCATCTCGAAATATGGCATTTGCGAGATTTCTAACTCAGATAATCAAACTAAAGCTCAGTTTTCTGATTATCCGATTAAAAGAGTTAGATTAGATAACGCTGGTGAATTCACATCCCAACCTATGTATGGGGAGATGCCATTTTGCATGCAGAAGCACTAATTCGGATAAGACCAAGTGCAATATCATAGATATTCCCCATTACAGTTAGCATTTGGTAGAGAACCAAATATATCTCATCTAAATATATCTCATCTGATTATGAGGAAACGTATTCTCCCGTTATGGATGCAATCACATTTAGATTCCTGATAAACCTTGCGGCCAATGAAAATTTAGAAATGCATCTCATGGATGTTGTTACGGCATATTTATACGGATCATTAGATACTGATATCTATATGAGAATCCCAGATGGATTCAAAATTCCAGAAATGATAAGTTCCAAACCTAAAAAGTTATGTGCAATAAAACTGCAAATATCATTGTACGGTTTAAAGCAATCTGAACGCATGTGGTATAATCGTCTCAGTGAGCATTTAATAAAAGAAGGATACACAAATGATCCTATATGCCCTTGTGTTTTCATAAAGAAAACAACATCCGGGTTTGTGATAATCGCGGTCTACGTTGATGATCTTAATATTATTGGAACTCAAAGGAAATACAAAAGGCATCAGATTATCTGAAAGGAGAATTTGAGATGAAAGATCTCGAACAGACAAAGTATTGTCTTGGCCTATAAATTGAGCATTCTCAAAATGGTATATTCGTGCATCAATCCGCATATACTAAAAGACTGTTGAAACGATTTACCATGGATAAATCAAATCCTCTTAGCACTCTGATGGTCGTTAGATCACTTAATGTTGAAAATGATCCATTTCGACCATCTGCGGAAAATGAAGAGATACTTGGTCCAGAAATACCGTATCTAAGTGAAATTGGAGGGCTAATGAACCTTGCAAACTGTACACGGCCTGATATATCATTTGCAGTTAATCTTTTGGCAAGATTCAGCTCATCTGCCTCACGAAGACATTGGAATTGAATTAAACATGTCTTTCGTTACCTTCAAGGGAGTATTGATTTAGGTTTCTTTTACTCTAAAAATTCAAAATGACAAATGATTGGATTTGAAGATGCAGGATACCATTCAGATCCACACAAAGCCCGGTCATAAACATGATATGTTTTCACGATCAGAGGCACTGCTATATCTTGGTGTTCTCAGAAACAAACGCTTGTAGCCACATCTTCAAATCACGCTGAAATTATCGCACTCCATGAAGCAAGTAGAGAGTGTGTATGGTTAAGATCAATAAGCCATCACATCTATACAAGTAGTGGGATTGACAAAATACAAAGCCAACTATCCTATATGAAGATAATGCAGCATGTGTTGGTCAAACTCTTTTTACCTTGCTATGGTTTTTCCCACCGGGTTTTCCTAGAAAGGTTTTTAACGAGGCAACAAAGACGTAAAGCTATACACGATAGTGACACCGGTTCCCAAGGGGGAGTGTTAAGAAACCGAAAAGTTTGACAAATCTTTCCGTTTTTTTTTTGAATTAATAAAAGGTGTGGGCCCCACTGTAACTATTTGCACAATAAATTTTCTTCTATATATACGATCATTTCGATCGTTTGTAAAAACACATCATTCCTCCCTCCCTCTTCTCTTATTAGTATTATCTCTACTCTACGCGTAAAATTTAAATCTCTAATAAAAAATTCCGATACAATAAAATTCTGATTCATTTCATAATAATCTTAAATATTTAAATCAACTATCTTATCATAAATTCTATTTTTGTCAAAAATAATTATACTAAGATTTATAATTTTTATGCTCTATAAATAGAGATCTAATTCATTTGATTTGGATACTGAAAAATAAAATTTTGTTAAATAAATGTTAAATAAAATAGTGGGAATAGAGTGTTGAATTTTTTTTTTTGACAATGTGTTGAATTCTTTTAAAACAAAATGTTGTGCAGTAAAGTGTTGAAAGTTTTTGAATTGATATGTGGAAGAGATAGATGATGATGATGTGGAAATAAGTTGTTGAATAATTTTTCTATTGTGCATAGTCTTATATTATAAGTCTTTCATGTCATCTAATTTTTAAAATAAATAACCATAACATTTCCAGAATATATGTGATCGGAAAAAAGCATATAATTCCGACCACAAGGTCAGTGAAGCTATAAGCCTCAAACTTTGATGAGCAAAAGTATTGAAAGGTCTTCTGCGAAATCACAGTTGAACAGAGAGCCGGTATGTGAACCACCAAAGGTGAAGCATTCGAAGCCTCTCTGTATCCAAGTTACCCTATGGCCAAAACGTGATTACTCAAGAAGACACTTAAAAGATACTCTCTCTGAACGCTACTTTAGCTTTCCTCCACGGCTTCACGCGTGAAACCAACAAATTTCAATCACGCCACAAGGTAACCTCGGATCCATCAAACCAACTATGCGACTAACTTCAAACGGAGCACTTTAGAAAAGGGTATAACCCTCCTTTCGGGCACAATAAAGCTGCAACTCTAAACTTTTGAAGCTTATCTTCCAATATCCAACAAGTCTTCCACGCCGTTCGCAAATAGAGACAGATCAAAGCCAAAGATGGTCAAAGAGTCACCTAGGCATTGGAGCACCAACAACAACCACCACACCGGAGAAACACAACTCAACACCTCGGAGAAGGAGGGTGCTGTAACATCCCGAGTTGTGATACGTGGAAAGACTTAAGAGAATTGATTTGACTACCTATGTCACCAAAGCTGACTTACCTTTTCCGTCACACATCCGTTTAGAACTCCAGAGTTAAGCGTGCTTATGCTCGAGTAGTGAAAGGATGGGTGACTTATCGGGAAGTGATTTGCGATACCGTGCGAGTGAGGCCAAAACACGGGGAAAGGTCGGGTGGTGATTGCAGGGACAGTAAACAATGATTTCGAGCCTTGGAAAATTTACGCACCAACCGTTGGAACGGGATGGGGCCCACGGGCCGAGAGAGCGGGCGTGGGTGGCCCATTAGCCGTGGGCGGTCAGGGCGTTATAACTGGTATCAGAGCTGGTTAGCCATCTCGGTTCTGACCTGAGAGGCGTCTTGAGACCTGTCGTGGGGCGCAAAGAGGACATTGCGTTCTTTGAGAGGGGGTGAATTGTAACATCCCGAGTTGTGGTATATGGAAAAGCTTAAGAGAATTGATTTGGCTACCTATGTCACCTAAGTGCACTTACCTTTTCCGTCACACATCCGTTTAGAACTCCAGAGTTAAGTGTGCTTATGCTGGAGTAGTGAAAGGGTGGGTGACCTATCGGGAAGTGATTCGCGATACCGTGCGAGTGAGGCCAAAACACGGAGAAAAGTCAGGTGGTGATTGCAGGGACAATAAACAATGATCTCGAGTCTTGGAAAATTTACGCACCGACCGTTGGAACGGGATGGAGCCCACGGACCGAGATAACGGGCGTGGGTGGTCCATTAGCCGTGGGCGGTCGGGGCGTTATAGGTGCGTCCAGACTTACCTTCATGCGCTAAACCAGCCCCCCCCCCCACCCTATCATAACTAAGTATTTTTATGTAAACAACTTCACAATCGTAATTATCAAGATATGCTTTTGATCTTTCCTAAATCATTCATATTCAAGAGTTTGAGTTCCTTATAGTTATTGTTGGAACTATTTTTTATAACAGAATATATAAGCTGATCTTTTCTGATTTTACGGCGAATTTTTTGGCCAAATCGGTGGTCGTTCCGGTCATATCATCAGCTCATTGTAAAGCTTTTAATGAGTACTACAACTTCATATCTTCACATGTTAAAAACAGATCAAAACTGAATGAGAAGTGAAGCTTTGAAGTTGGTATCTTGGTGTATACAAAAACATGAAAAACCATGTTCTTGGTTTTGTCCCACATCGGGTAAATGAAGCCAAGATGAGCTGTATATATATGCAGTCACACTTACCATGGTTCAAAAGGCTCAGAGGAAGCGATGGCCCTCTATGCGCGTGCCTATGCCGTCCAGTTCGGCATAGGCTTGGGCTTAGGAGAATTTGGCCCCAGGGCCACTACAAAATATTATTTTTGAGTCAAATTAAGCTCAACGATTTTGTCCATTTAATTCCCAAAAAACAATATACATTTTTATTTTAAGCGACATGCAGTTCGTTTTAAAACAACACGATGTCTCTCTCTTGACGATAAGATTCAACGAGAAAGATGTTGCGTAGTAACTTTCGTAACGCCCCAACTTCGAGATCTTTGCGAGATTTTTGCTAACGTTCGCACGCGCTGCATCAGTTACGGAAAATTGCTCTTCTTCTCCTCTTTAAAAACTCGTCTCCTTCTCATTTCATTTTAACGTTTTTTTACATAAACAAAAAATTATCACAGCAGATCCCTCAGCGTAAGTTAATAGTTCGAGAGTGTTTCGTAGTTCTGTAATTTGATAGGGATAATTCACGAGTGTCTCGTGACTATCTATCGTGGTTACAACTTGGGGATCTAATTTACATAAGCCGTCACACTTACAAGCGAATATTAAGAGTTAAGGAAATGAATTTATCTCGACACCACGGTTTGTTTTTGAAAACGTTTTCATATAGATTTTCATTTAGTCTTTCCAATCGTTTATTTCCTTTACATCGTCTTTATTTACATAACTTATGTCAATTCGGTTTCCGGCTTTTACAGTCTTAACTCTTAATCGCTTTCTATCGTAAGCTTTAATCGGATTGATTAATGCGGAAACTGCAATTCTATCACAAGTTTGATACTACTTTACAAATTTACCTTTAATGAATAATAATTTACAAAAATACCTTAATTTTTTTAATGAATTTTTTTTAAAAATATTTATAAAAATTTAAAAACTCAACCTCACCCGTTTTACACTAAACCCTAAACAAATATCAATAAATATAAACCCAAATGTTAATATATTTTTGTTAATATGTATTTTTGAAAAGTCTTACTTAACTTATGTTATTCTTGGCAATTTCTCTTGATTAATTACGGTTTTTATAAACGATTCTTTCAACGATTTATAAAAAATTTGGTTTTTATTGAAAGGGTTTTGCGATTTTCTTGCGAAACGTTTCTTGTTTCAATATATGATTCTTAGAACATTATCAAAACGATTTGTTTCCACAAACGCTTCACAAGCGAGTATGTGAAACAATCAAAAGTATACTTAAACGGTTTCTGAAAACCTTTCAATGAGTTTGCAAAACGCTTTCAAACTTATATCGACATGATTTAGTGATTTGTAACGCTTTTGTGATATACTAAAACCACCAAAAATGACCATCAATTTTAGACTGTTATTTTTGCTTAAAATAATATGTTATATGTTGATTGAAGTATTAATCCGCTTTCATGTTTTCTTGAAAGGAAAATGACGGACACTAACAAAAATACCAGCATCGATGCTCACACTCCACTTAGCATTGCAGCAACTGATGTAAACGTAACAACCGCTGGAACCACAACAACAACCGCTGCAGCAACAACAACTAACCTTCCAGTGGGATATGTTGCCGATGAAACCACGCGCCGTAGCTTGTCCGGTACTGGTCTTTATCAGGTCAACTGAAGCCACCACAAGTGATCTGGTTGCAGTAACAACTCTTTTGGCTATTCCTGGTGTGTCTCTCAAGGATTGAAGCTAGACATATTTGATGGTAAAAACTTCAAAACATGGCAGAAGAAGATGATGTTCTTCCTCACAATGATGAAGCTGGACAAATTTATCCAGGAGGATAAGCCCATTATCCCTCAAGGGATTGAGGATGTGCACACTCTCGCGAGTGTTGTGACATATGGTTACATTCCGACTTTATTTGCAAAGGATACATTTTGGGTAGCCTCATTGACCCATTTTACCGAGTCTACTCTGAGATTCCCACGGCGAAAGAGTTCTGGAGATCACTTGACAAGAAGTACATAGGTGAGGACGCTGGATGCCAGAGTTTGTAGTTGCATAATTCCATTACTTTAAAATGGTGGATTCAAAACCCATCATGGATCAGGTGGACGCATTCCAACTCATTTGACATGAAATAACTTCTTAAGGAATGTCCATTTACGAGACATTCACAATTCTCTGCTTCATTTAAAAGCTCCCTCAAAGCTATGTGGATTTCAAGAACTAACTGAAGCACAAAAAGAAGATGGGTCTCGAAGAGCTCATCATGAGGCTTCAGATGGAATCCAAGAACCGAAATTGATGACAAGCTCCACGCTAAAGAGCACAGTGTCAACATGGGTGAGTTTAAAGGCAAAGGAAAAGCACACACCCACTCTCCTGCAAAGCCTTTCAAAACAACTACATTCCAAAGGCTTATGGAATAACTTTTAACAAGAAAGGCATTGAAATCAATGCGAATGTGGAGAAATTCAAGGAAAAATGTCACTACTGCCACAAATTTGGTTATAGGACTGCTGAGTGTCGCAGCAAGATAAGAGATGAGAAGGCTGAAGCGCATCTCATAGAGGAGGATTTTGTTGCAGTGGTGGCTGAGGTCATCCTGGTTGAGAGAAACAACGCTAAGGAATGGTGGTATGATACAAGTGCTACCACCCACATTTGCACTGATAGAGACCTATCAAAAAAGCAAGACTGAGGAGAAACTATTTGTGAGAAACACTGCAGTTTCCAAGATCGAAGGTCGTGGCAAGGTGGTTCTGAAGATGACATCTGGACGTGAAGTCACTCTGCAGAATGTGAAGCATGTGCCTGACATGAGGAAGAACCTGGCCTGGGGAACCTTGCTTCGCAAGAATGAAGTCACTACAAGTCTCGAGGCGGACAAGCTCGTGATTAGGAAGAATGGGTATATTTGCGGAAATTGTATGTTAAGGATGGACTGGTCAAAATGAATGTAATGACAGCCACTCCAAAATTTAGAGCTCCTATAGATTCAATGAATAAGAAAGAGTCAGTTACTTATTTGGTTGAGACTTATTATATGGCATGAAAGATTAGACCATGTAAACTACAAATCCATACAAAGATTAATGAATTTAAATATAATCCCAAAATGCAAAACAAGTAAAGAAAATGTGAAGTATGCGTACAAGTTAAACTCACGAAAACCTCTAGATTTAATTCACACAAGTTTATGTAATTTTAAAATATATACAAATTAGAGGTGGAGAAAAGTACTTTGTGACCTTCATAGACAACTGCACAAAAAATTGTTTTATATATTTATTACATAGCAAAGATGAAACCTAAGAAAAATTCAAAGAATTTAAACTTGAAGTAAAAAATCAGCTTAAAACAACTATTAAGATAGTTAGAAGCGACAGAGGAGGGGAATATGATGGTCCATTTAATGCATTTTGTAAAGAACATAGAATAATCCATCAAAATACAACTCCTTATTCACTATAATCTAATGGAGTTGTTGAACGCAAAAATCAAACTCTAAAAGAGATAATAAATGCAATGTTGCAATAATCTGGGTTACCCCAAAACATGTGGGGGGGGGGGGGGGGAATGATTGCTTACCACTAATTATATCTTCAACAAAATTTCACACAAAGTAACCGACAAAACTTCATATGAATTATGGAAATGTAATTTACCTTCGTATAAATACCTCAAAGAGTGGGGGGGGATAGAAAAATTTGTGGTACCTCCACCAAAGAAGGTCACTATTGGACCAAAAAAAGCGGATTACATCTTTACGGATATGTACATAATTTGTAGTACCTATCGGTTTCTGGTACATAAATCTGAAATATCAGATATTCATGAATATAATAGAATAAAATAATGCATCTTTTTTGATAATACTTTTCCCACTCAAGAAAAAACAAGGTTCAAAATGAACTAAATAAAGAAAGAGACGACAACAATGTCTCAAAAATTGAAAGATTCAAAAATTACTCTAATAGTATGGCAAAAACTCTTTTAGATCCTTAAATGCACTTGATAAAGAATTCAGGTGAAGCGGTTTCACAAAACGAGTATGCACGTGTGATCGGAAGTCTCATGTACTTGACCAATTTTACTAGACCAGATCTAGCGTATGCAGTAAACTTACTTAGTCGATATACAAGTAATCAATGGTCATACACATTGGAAATCTATAACGATTCTACTCAATTACTTGCGCTACACCAAAGATTTTGGGCTTCACTATCGAAAAAAACCAGCAGTTTTAGAAGGATACAGTGCACTCACTAACTGGATATCAGATTCTAAAAACTCAAAATCCACAAGTGAATACGTCCTTACACTAGGAGGAGCAGCAATATCGTTGAAATCTACCAAACAAACAGTGTTAGCAAGACACACCATGGAATCTGAGTTTATAGCCTTACACAAAACAACAGAATAAACTGAATGGCTTAGAAATTTTCCGGAAGATATTCCTATGTGGGAAAAACTTGGGCCAACTATACACATACATTGTGAGAGTCAATCACCTATAGCTCGTGATCATAATAATCTCTACAATGGTAAATCTTGTCATATCAGAAGATGACATAAGACCATTAGACAACTTATCTAAATGGTGTAATCACAATAGACTACATCAAATCGGTTGACAACCTAATGGATCCATTCACTAAAGATTTGCCACTAGATATTGTTAAATCAACAAAAGGAATGAGTTTAAAGCTTATAACGAATGAGGATGTTTGACTGTAACCTTACCTATCATGACTGGAGATCCCAAACGTAGGTTCAAAGGGAATCAAAAATCAAACGGAATCTACCAAAAACACTTTGAGACAAAATGGTCTCTTCCAAGCTCCTAAGATGATAAAAGTGCTAATGTGAAAAGGATAAACATAGGCTTTTAACGATTCCATAGCTTTTAAAAGTGGAGTATTACTCAATACTTTTCATAGTCAAACACCTAATGAGTGTGAAATGGGGTCGTTTATAGGAGAATGAATGCAAGGCTATATCTCTAAGTTCACTCTTGAAAACCAGGATTAGTTCAGGGCCACAATGAACACATTAGAGACTAAGTTCTACGAGAAAATGAAGCTGCGTTATGCATGTTGTCTCGGTCTACATAAAACACCAGGTTGTTCAAGACATCATGTTTGCCTCCTGGTAAAGTAAACCCAACATATATTAACTATGAGTGGTCCAAGACTTAAAAATACAACCAACTCAAACATAATGAATTTTCAAACACTCTTGATAAGTCTGTTTGACAGGAATAGTTTAAGTATAGTAACTAAAGTCTATTGAGTCTGCATATGTTTAGAGTTATATCTATTCACGTGGGGGATTGTTGGAACTCTGTTTTATAATAGAAAATATAAGTTGATCTTTTCTGATTTACCGGCGATTTTTACGGCCAAACCGATGGTCATTCCGGTCAGATCATCAGCTCGTTCACTACAAGAAAACACGGTCTTAAAAACAAAGATTTACAAGGAAATTACTTTGTCGTAAATCTGCAAGTGCATAACAAGGACTTTACGACGAAACATATATTCGTCGTAATGCCCTTGTAACGTTAAGAGGAAAACATTTCATCGTAACTTTACAAGGACATTACGACGAATATTCTTATTCGTCCTAAAGTCCTTGTAATGTTACAAGTTCTTTACAACGAAAATAGTCACGTTATATTTGGTGAAACGTGTTTATTGTGTGTTTTACCAAAGTTAATTCGTTGTAAAATTATTGTGAGAAAGTTGTAAAAGCCTAGTAAATATTTTCCTTGTAAATTCGTTGTTATATCTTCACCTACCAGATTCAAAAATTTCCTATATATATGTTTATTCTCATCATAACATATCACACAAACGGAAAAAAGAAATGAATAAAAAAAGTGTCGAAAGGTAGAAATATTTACGAGTTACAGAGTTGGATGTATACGCACAAGGATGATGACGGTTTAGTGACGAATGTATTTGTCAGGGGGCTATATACATTCATGTATCAGGCAGGAAGTACGCCAATCACGCAAGAAAGTGGTAAGATGTTATGTCCTTGTCGGAAGTGCAAGAATTCAAAATTTGCTCGTAGTGAAACTGTATGGAAAGCATTTATTAAAAAGAGGCTTTACACCACATTATTATATTTGGTTCCAATATAAAGAGGGTTATGGTCGAAATGAAGCTATTAGTAGTAATAGTAATTTTCAGGATGCTGGTAGTAGTCAAGAACCATATCATTTGCATAGTAAATATAGTTACCATCATGAGGAACCGATGGTAGATAATAAAAGGTTCATGACCTGATTACTGATGCATTTTTACCTGAAACCACTACAACAATAATTGCTGAAAGTGAAAATGTTGAAGAACCAAACTTAGATGCAAAAAGGTTTTATGAGATGTTACCTGCTGCAAATCCACCCTGGTTGTAGAGAAGGTCTCTCTAAATTGTCTTTAGGAGCTAGGATGATGAATATTAAAACATATCATAATTTACCTGAGAATTGCATGGATGCATGAACCTAATTGTTTAAAGAGTATTTGCCAAAAAATCACGTGTCGGCTGAATCTTATTAAGAGATCTAAAATTGGTCTATAGTCTTGGGTTACATATGGAGATGATACATGTTTGGATCAACAACTGCATGACCTACTGGAGGGACGATGATAAGTTAGAAGAGTGTCGTTTCTGCAAGAAGCCATGATTCAAATCGCAAGGACATGGAAGGAGTAGGGTACCCTACCAAAGGATTTGGTACCTGCCAATTACATACATGTTGAAAAGATTATATCAATCTGAGAGGACTTCTGGAGCGATGAGATGGCATGCTGAACATGTCCAGAGGGATGGCGAGATCGCTCATCCGTCAGATGTAAGAGTGTGAAAACATTTCAACACAATACACCCAAATTTCACAAGAAATATTTGGAATGTGTATCTTGGGTTATGCACATATGAATTTAGTCTATTTGGAATGTGAGGGGGAAAATTTTGTGGCCAGTCATTCTTACGCCGTACAACCTACCACCGGAGATGTGCATGGAACAAGAATTTCTCTTCATAACCATATTAGTCCCTGGTCTGAAGCATCCAAAATGGTCGCTAGATGTTTTTATTCAGCCATTGATATAAGATCTGAAGGATTGATGGTCAGTAGGGGCAAGGACGTATGATTGTTCCTTGAAAAAATAATTTTACGATGCGAGCAGGTCTGCTATGGAATATAAGTGACTTTCCTACTTACGAAATGTTTTCTGGATCGACAACACATGGAAGGTTATCTTGTCCATATTGTCTTGGAATGACAAATACTTTTCAACTGAAGAATGGTTGGAAGACATTGTTGTTTTGATTGTCATCGTAGATTTCTCCCACTTACTCATTCATACTGAAGAAACAAGACATTGTTTAGGCACAAAAGAGTTGTCAGAGACACTCCTACACCATATTTAACTGGAGAACAAATCGAACAGCTGATAGGGACTGATATATACCATTATTGTGCCATGATATCAGCCCTATTTAGAGTCTATTATATGTGTTTGGAGTATGTTTTAGAGTACTTTCAGGTTTAGGAACATTCTGGAGAACTTTGGTGATTATGGAGCTTTTAGAGATGCAGAACTGCGT
>CAJHQP010011753.1:0-14293 GCA_905132765.1 Moricandia arvensis
CCATGGGGCTTTTGATGGCATGTGGCATCTATTTTTCAACTTTCTCATGTCGATCTTTTATGTGGGCGACGTCTTCGAAACTAGATAATGTGGTGGGCTTTTATTGTTTTCCTTGCGAATCCATGTGGGTAGTATTAGCGGACGAAAAACGCTATGCGTCTAAAATCATAGCGCTCACTTCCACGCTCTGACAACGCCTGTTATAATAGGTCCGGCACTTTTAATAGTGGTATTCGGTTACAACAATAGCGTTATTTGTTATGTAATTGTTGATATTTATAATAACGTTGTATAATTGTCATTAAAATCTATAAATTTATTTTTCCTGCTAGGATAGATAGCAAATGTTTCGTGTTATTAATTATCCGTAAATTTATTAATAATAATTACAATTTTTTTATAATTTTAATATAAAATGTAATTCAAATATTTGTAATAATAAAAATTCCAATAAAAATTTTAATTATTCCAAAACCCATAAACATTAACTTGTTCATACAAACCACAACACAACTTGTTCATACAATCCAATATCAATCTACCACTAATAAACCACAACATAACTTGTTCATGTAGAATAGGAAGGATGAATATTATTGATAACTAGTGTAGACATATATACAATAACAGAGGATCAGAGTATGGTAAGTAGTGAATACAGAGAATCCTAAATATATAATGTATGATACGATGATCTCCTCTTGGCACGCCCCCTCAAGATGGAGGAAGTTCTGTTACTCCAATCTTGCTGCATGCTGACACGAATCCGGCTCGTGGTAATGGTTTAGTTAAGGCATCGGCTAGTTGATCCTTCGAAGAAACATGAGAGACTCGCAGAGACCCGGATTGCACTTGACCTCTGATATAGTGATAGTCCAAAGCTATGTGTTTCATGCGGGAGTGAAAGACTGGGTTGGCACTCAAATAAGTAGCTCCAACGTTGTCACAGTAAATGACTGGTACCTGAGGTAGACTAATCTTGAGGTCAGTTAAAAGGTTGCAGATCCAACGAACTTCTGAAGCAGCATTAGCAATTGCTCGGTATTCAGCTTCAGTGGACGACCTAGCGACTCCATTCTGCTTCTTTGTTGACCAAGAGATGGGCTGGTGACCAAGATAAACAACATAGGCATTTGTAGAAATATAATCATCGACATCACCCGCCCAGTCAGCATCGGAGAAGGCATGTAATGTCTGTGGGTTATGAGAATGCAAAAGAATACCATGTGTCGATGTGCCAGCCAAGTAGCGAAGAACACGCTTGACGGCTTGCCAATGATCATCAGTGGGTCGATGCATGAATTGGGAGAGACGGTTGACTGCAAACGCTAGATCTGGACGCGTGAAGGATAAGTACTGAAGACTACCGACGACCATTCTGTATTCTTTAGGATTTGCAAGAGCTGTGCCAGAATTGAGAGAAAGCTTCGGAGTGGACTGCATGGGTGTTGCTACTGTCTTGGCGTCCAGCATATTGGTCTTTGCTAACAAATCAAGGATGTACTTGCGTTGCATAAGATGCAAGCCATTCTGGTTCGTGAAACTTCAATCCCAAGGAAATAACTGACCTCACCTTGATCTTTTAATGAGAACCGATTGCCTAGTGCTGCAATAATCCTTGAAACTGCTGCTGCATTGTTTCCTGTGACTATAATATCGTCGACATAAACAAGTATGTAAACGAGAGTTGAACCAGCAGAGTAGACAAACAAGGAGGCATCAGCATAGCTATTCACAAAACCAGAGCCAATAAGAAATTGTTTGAGTTCCATATACCAAGCACGTGGAGCTTGTTTGAGGCCATAGATGGCCTTTTTCAAGCGACAAACATGATGGGGTCTGTCAGGGTCAACAAAACCTGGTGGTTGTTCCATAAACACTTCTTCTTCCAAGGTGCCGTGTAAGAAAGCTTGATTGATATCCAGTTGACGAATAGACCAAGAGTTGGTAACAGCTTGTCCAAGCACCAGTCGAATGGTGGCAGCTTTGATCACTGGACTAAAAGTCTCTTTATAGTCAAGACCATACTGCTGATGATTACCTTTCGCGACCAGTCTTGCTTTGTTTTTGTCAAGGCGTCCATTAGGCAGTAGTTTTGTCTTGTAAACCCAGCGACAACCCACCACATTTTGCGAGGGAGAGACAGGCACAAGATCCCAAGTATCCTTCTCCATTTGACCTGTAATCTCCAGGGACATTGCATTACGCCAACGCTCATCTTGTAGAGCTTGTTTATATGTTCTTGGTTCTGGTGGAAGTCGAGAATGAGAAGCGGCAAGGAGGCTGAATTTCTTGTTGGGTTTTGAGATCTGATTTTTGGCTCTAGTTCTCATTTGATGGGTGTTTTGTGGTGGTTGTAATGTCGTGACTCTGTTTGGTGCCAAGGGTTCAGATGTTTGACCAGTGGGTCTTTGGGAGGTGGAGTGAGGAGATTGTGTAGTGGGTTGGTTAGCGGAAGTAGTGGATGAGCCAGTGGGCCTTTCAGGTGTAAGGGTAGGTTGGTTCAGGTTATTGGGGTGATTTGGGAGATCTGGTTGGCCAGTGGGGCTGAGAGAGGACGAAGAAGAAGTAGAGGTAGAAGTAGATAGAGAGTTAGAAGAATGTAATACCTGAGATGGTGAAACAGCCGATGGCGGGGACGCAGCTTGCGGGTGAGGACCAGAGCAGGAGGGCTGCAATGGCGAAACCAGTGGAACTCTTATGAATGGAGGCGAACTCGAACGTTGAAGATGCTCAGTACTGGGAGTTGTTGTTGTAGCTTTCTGCAGTTCCAACACTCGGAAAGGAAACGTAGATTCGTCAAACTGCACATGCCTTGAGGTATATACTCTACCAGTAGCTAGATCAAGACAGTGATACGCACTTTGCGTGAGTGAATAGCCAATGAAGACACATGGTTTAGACCTGTCGTCAAGCTTATGAGCAGTGTAAGGCCTTAACCAAGGAAAACAAAGGGAACCAAAAATCCTCAACTTCTCATAGTTTGGTGTTCTGCCAAGTAGTTTCTGATAGGGAGACTGATTGTTGAGAACCGGTGTAGGGAGGCGATTGATAAGGTACACTGCAGTAGCAAAAGCATACGGCCAATACGTCTTTGGAACCGAGGCTGCTGAGAGCAAAGAGAGGCCTGTTTCAACAACGTGACGATGCTTGCGTTCGGAAAGTCCATTATGCTCTGGAGTATGCGGAGGAGATGTGAGATGAGATATACCATGCGTCTGAAGATAGTGTCGTAGAGCAATATATTCTCCGCCATTATCAGAGTACAACGTATCAATCTTGGTTTGAAAATGATTCTCAACCAGCGGCTTAAATGCCATGAACACTTCCTTTGCCTGAGATTTCTTTTGCATCGAGTAGAGCCATGTATAGCGAGTATAATGGTCGACAAATATGATGTAATATTTGTTGTTGTCGAATGCAGTAATAGGTGATGTCCACACATCTGTAAAGACATATTGTAGAGGCCTTTGAGAGGTGATAGACGTGTGATGAAAGGGAATTTTATGACTCTTATTGATGTGGCAATCAGAACAAAACAATGATTTCTGAGATGCTAGAGAAGAAGACGCAACAGGCAACAAGTTTTTGAAATAATAGAATGTAAAAGAGGTGGAGACGGATGACCCAGACGACAATGCCATGAAGCTAGAGACGTTTTTGATCGATTTTAGGCTGAGAAGACTTGACCTTGCATTGCAGTCATAGGCCATTCATAGAGTTCATCCCTGGTTCTGCCCTGAAGCAGAGGAGCCCCCGTGCTGAGATCCTTCACCTGGAAATGAGCAGGAAAGAATTCAACGGACACTCGGTTAGTGTTGCATAAGCGATAGACAGAGATCAAATTCTTATGAATATCAGGAACATAAAGAATTTTATCGAGAGAGAGATTGCGAGTATTAGAGGATAGAAGAGTTGAACCAGTGTGTGAGATAGTGAGAGGCGAGCCATCTCCAATCAGAACATCATCTCCGCCATGATAAGGTTGGTGAAGAGAGAGGTTGTTGAGGTCGTTGGTGATGTGATGTGTAGCACCACTATCGAGCAACCAATTATTTGCTGAGTATGGAGGAACCATCGTAGCATTGGCTCGTGGTTGCCAAGGCACTGGTTGAGGGGCTGGAAACGGAGACGCACTCTGTTGCATTGCTTGAAGTTGTGGACAGCGACGAGCACTGTGTCCATGCATACTGCAGATCTGACAACGTCCTAGATAGGGTCGTGGCTGACGATTACCTGAACGCTCAGAACGGTTGGAGTGCTTCTGGTTGTTGTCATTCCAGTGGTTTTGGTTTCTCGGAGTATGACGCTGAGGCTGTCGCGATGGATTGGTGTTGTTGTTGTACACAACATTCGCTGAGACAGGAACATGTGGAGCAGGAGCACTTGTAAGTAGTTTGATCTCATGATTCAAAAGCCTCTCATGTAACTCCGTAAGAGATGGTGGTGTATCACGTCCTTCAACTTGATCAACGATGGGCTTGTATTCTTCAGGAAGCCCCTCCAGAATGAACTCAATTTGATCTTCGAGTTCTAACGGCTTACCAAGGATTGCAAGTTGATCGATGCGCATGGTGAAGCCCTGAAAATACTCATCAATAGTGCGAGTCCCTTTGGTCCATAGCTTCATCTGATTACGCAACTGTTTGATGTGTGCGCGACTCGGCTTGGCATACGTTGCAGCTAGAGTTTGCCAGATCTGGGTGGAGGATGTGGCTCGCGACACCACAGGTTGGACAGCAGTGGATATAGCTCCTATCAAGGCACTGAAGATGAGCTTATCTTGTCTCTTCCATAGGACGAACTGAGGATTAACGGCTAGCTCTTCATTGACTGTGACTGTCGCAGGCGGACTGACAGTGGAGCCATCCAAATAACTAGCAAGATCATAACCATCAAGGAGTGCATGAATCTGAAGACTCCACATGAGATAGTTTGTGGATGTAAGCTTCGTGACATTAGACGTGTTGACGTTGAAGAGAGTTTGAGTTTGGGTCGGTATGATTTCACCACCATTCGTAGGTGAGTTGGTGTTTGGGTTGTTTCCGGTGGTTGCCATGGCAACGGCGGCGTGAAAAATATTGCTGAGAATAAGAAGAACAATTAAGAAAATTAGGGTATCGTTAGCTCTGATACCATGTAGAATAGGAAGGATGAATATTATTGATAACTAGTGTAGACATATATACAATAACAGAGGATCAGAGTATGGTAAGTAGTGAATACAGAGAATCCTAAATATATAATGTATGATACGATGATCTCCTCTTGACAGTTCATACAAACCACAACACAATTTGCGAGATTTTAACCACAGATTCTTCAGAACAATTATTTGCCAATTAATCAACCAATCACAGATTCCAGTTTGATCCTCTGCACAACACCAGCTCTTCCTCACGAGTCACGACCACCACCTTTACAAGGAACAAAAAATTAAAGAAACAAACTTTAACTTCAAATCAAACCATATAAAGCATAAAATTTTATTGTAACAAGAACCCAAAAAACACAGAGAGAATGAGAGGCATAGCTTGAGAGACAGAGAAGTGATCAGTGGTGGTTATGATGAGCGTGACGATGGTGGTGGCGACTCCGGTGAAGACGGATCTGAGAAACGATGGTGGTGGTGACGAGCATCGCGATTTCGTCGACGGTTGAAAGAGACTGATTAGACTGAACCATAGGGAGCTGGCCGATCGATTGCGTTGTTGGTTTGATTGGAACCTTTTGGCTTGTACGGCGAAGGAAGAGGAAGAGAAGGAGCCGAGGTTTGCTATGGCGTCGATTTCTTTGCCCATCGCCTCTCTCTCTCTCTCTCTCTCAGAAAATAATTGAAAAAGAGGGAGACAAATCTCAAGCGTTGATTGAGTATCATCTAACGGTCAAGAAGGTGATCCGAGGCCAACCAATAGAAAACAAAGGTGAAGATAGATAGGAGATTGATTTTTGATCTTTGATTGAAAAATCAATCAATGGTTCAGAAAAAAAGTAAATATTATCTTCTTTTTTCTTTATAATTGTTGTGAAATTATTTAAACTTTAAATAATTTGATATCATAATTTAAAACTTTTAATCTGTATTTTTTATTTAAATTTAAAATTGTGTGATTGACTAAAATATTAAAAATTTAGATTTAATGTTTTATGATATAGATCAGTATGAAGTATGTGGTTAGGAGTTTAGGGATTGAAGTTATATTATGAATATACTCATTTATTTAAATTTTATAGTTTCTTTAGTTTCATCATTTAGTATAGAATAAGTGTTATAAATTTAAAATGTTATGATTTAATACTTCTTGTATAGAGTTTTGGAATGATTTAGGGTTTGGAGTTATAAGTAGTGTTAGGGGTATATGTAGGATTTGTATTATAATGTTTAAAGTTGAATATTTATGTATCATATTTGAGTGTTGGGGTTAAATGTTTAAAGTAGAAGATTTATGAATAAAATGAAATTCAAGATATAAGGCTTGAGATATGTAGTTAAGGTTTAGGGTATGTTTAGGGTTTAGAACTTAAGGTAATTTATTTTTTGTTTTTTCTAATTTATTATTAGTGTTGATATTTCTTTTTATCATATTAAAGTAAAAAATTTATTTATTTATTTATTTATTAATTATTGCTTTTAAAATCATTAATAAATATAATTCACTCTAATAAACACAAGTAAATAATTAATAAATATAATTTGGTTGTGATATAGAGATTTGATAAACATAATCTTTATTTTATTATGAAATTTCAAATTTATTGAACAATCATAAACGAATGTTCTTTACAAATCAATTTTTTTAAAAAAATTTATTGTTTGAAGTTTAGAATTTAGATTTATTATTAGATTTTGGATGTGGTTTGAAGTTAAATTTTGAGTTTATGCTTTAAAATTTGATATAAGGTTTAGAATTAAGTTTTGGAGTTTAGGAAATACACCTCTAAAATATTATATATAAAATATATTTTTATCAAAACTCAAATTATCATTTTTATCCTTTTAGGGTATGTTTAGGGTTTAGATTTTGTTTTGAGAAAAATATTATTTTTGTTTAGGGTATGTTTAGGTTTTAGATTTAGAGGTAAAAAAATACTATTTTTTTTCTAATTTGTTTCTATTACTAGATTTTCTTTTTATCATATAACATTCTCATACATTATCATAAGCATCTCTCCAAGTTTCTAAATAGGTACAAAACATATTAAATTTTTAGCTATAAAGATAAGAACTTTTCAGTTTTAAAAATCAAAAGGATCAATCTCCGGATCATCCTTTCTTCTTGTTCTTGTGTGGACTCATTACCAGTGAATCACCTAAACGATCCCAGAACATTGACACAAGCCTCTAGAGATAACGCAACAGGCCACTCGGTAACAAACACAATCACCTTGGAAGCTCTAGATGCCATTTCTATGTGCTGCATCACGTAACCTCTTCTCCATTCCTAAAAACATGTTTAGAAGAGAATAAACATAAATAAACCTTAGAACTACTCAATCAAACTTCAAAAGTAGAAATAAAAACTCTAAAACTACTTGAATATGAAAGAAACAAGAATATATGGAGATGTGTAATCGGTTAGTGCATAAGGAAACAGAGTATTGTAGCTCCATCAAAAGTGGACAAAAAGGGTCATATTTCTTGAAGCAGAGGTTCCCATAAGATATCAGAACCACATAAGCTCTCTCTGCTGCTTCCACAGGTGCTCTGTTTATTTTCTGTAACTCGTGAGATAACATTGATCTTGCTTCGAGTAACACAAGAATCACATCAGCTAAACTTTACATCCCATGAAACCTGAGATGCTACTAGTTACTTGAGGAGTGGAGAGAAGCAAGGCACCGTGTTGACTGAGTTTAGATCCCAGCGATCAGATCCTTGTCCTCCTCCCGCGCATGATATGGACTCTGATGATTTCTCTCCCCTGGAGATCCGAATATGGAGACGGTTGCGAGAGGAACGAAGCTACACCCCCAGAATTGGCTTCTCAAGGTCTTGGTAAGCTCCGGGATGTCTTCCTTAACTCCTCGAGGAGACTGTGACTCCGACACCGATTGATTCTGAGTGGACTCATCATTACCAGGCCGTGGCTTCTAGACATCGTCGACTTCCTCGTCGAGCTTGAGTGAGTTTGCGATGGATCTAGCTAACCAAGCATATCTGAATCTCTTCAATATCTCTCTCACACACAATTTGCGATTGTGATCTTTTTACAACAGCTCGTTGATGAAAGAGGTTCGTCTCGGTGATGAAAGAGGGGCTTCCATTGCGGTGAGGTTTAAAGGAAGAGGCTTTACGGGTCGTTGAAACAGCCGGAGGAATTCACCGGAGATTGGATGTGTACGACGCGGTAGAGCTGTCGATGTTGTTTCGAAGAGGGATAGAGCTAGGAGCGTAGAGAAAGCTAAAAAGGAGATGCTACAGATTTGAGAAGTGTTGAGAAGCATTTTGGGTCCATTAGATCATTTGTAATCAATGGTTAATATTAATCATTAGGGTTATCCATATGATTTTTTTTCTTAACCAAATGAAATTTAAGAAAGAAAAAACAGAAAAATAAATAAAATAATTATAACTCTTCATTGTTTATTTGTTATATCGAATTTTAGAAATTTTAAATGTTATGGATATATATAGATTTTTGAGACAAATTGTTTAAGTTTTAAGTTTAATGTGGTATTGAACTTGCTTTTTTTTTTAAAAAATATTGAATTTGAACTTAAACTTAATATTTGAATCACAATAAGAAAATATATAAGTTTAGGGCTGAAATTAAAATAAATAAATAAATATTTAAGTTTTAGGGACGGTTGAGAAATAAAATAGAGTAAGAAGAAAACTAAAATGAGGGTAAGAGGGAAAATTAATTATTTTCCTGCCTTAGTTATGCATAACGTTTCAAAATCGATAATGCTATGTATACTACATTTCTAATAATTATGTGAAGAATTAATATTAGACCAACCAAACATAGCGTTTGCATTTTAAAAAAAGCTATCTAGATTTAAGAGGTATGTCAACCATAGCACCAAAGCAAAAAAGGCTATCATCTACTATCAAAAACCTTATATTCCTGTAGTGAATTTTTAGGATTTGTCCATTTGCCGCTGGTGTTAAAAAATTACTAGACTTTTGTCAGAGATGTCTAACCGCCGCGCTGCTGATTCCCATTCTCTGTAGCTGCTTACGTTTCACTTTGTAGTATTGTAAAGCAATAAAGATGACCCAATAATTCCGCCAAGTCCTCTTCAATGGTACTTTAAAGGAGAGACCCAGCTAAGCTAAATCCTTTTCCTGAATCCAAAACTCATGTCGTATCTCATAGAAGCCTTCCGACCATGGCGACTTCTTGAATACATTTTTTCTGATTTGAATTCTAAGTGATGCCGACAGATTGTTTAAACAAGGTTACTTCAATTTTGTGAGGCCCAGAATGTTAAGAAAAGGGGCGAACTGACAGGTATTGACATGCTCCTAATTGATGAGAAGGTCCGTCTCTTCCTTATCTCAACTATTACTTCAGATCTATAGATTTCAAAGTTGCTGTTTATGAATCATCTTCCCCTTTGCGGGCGATGCACACCCATGGATGGCCCTGTGGGTCTATCAATGCTATTGCTAACCGTTAAAACACTTTCAAACATATCTTGAAGAAGGCTCATTTATGAGCCGAGTGTTTTTCATGTTTTCGTGGATATGGGCCATCTGGCGATTTGTTGACTCTAACGGCTGTAGACGCGACAAGTAAAACGATAACCTGTTTTGTCGAAATACTTTGTAAAACTACAAGATTTAATGCAGATTGATTTGATCTTTGATATACTATTATGTTTCTGACATCTTTTTGTTTGGTGAATGTAGCTTGAGAGGAGAAGCAGCACTATGGCAAGACTACCAAAGAAGCTAAGAACAGTGCAGCCATAAACCCTTGCGAATAGCTTTACCAGTGACTCTGATTGCTTTTCTGAGCTGATACAACCAATGAACATACATTTGCACCAGAAGTTGGAGATTCGGGGTTGCATGTACTGTATTAACACAAGCAACAAGGCTGAGCCGAGTCAGTTCAAGCCCAAGTTATCCAGGCCCAATGGAATCCAGTCTCAACCAACGGCTACAACACTTAACGACAAAGACAGCTAGAGAAGAGAAGAGAAAGGGAAAGCAGATAGCAACTCGAAGTGGTCCTAGGTTGTACAACTCATTTGAGGCCATTGGATCACTAGAAGAAGAAGGATGAAGACACGTAGAAGAGCCACTAGGGCTTTCATCTCTCTCTATATATGTTAATTCTCAGACATTGTAAAAACTTAAGAAACAAGAAATAGAAATTACATTTTTCAGAAACTTCTTTCTTCAACCTTCATGGTATCAGAACCATGGATGCAGTAGAACTCTATACTCCTCCTACACTAAACATAGTGAACTCAGTCACTGTGAAGCTTACTGAAAGGAACTATCTTTTATGGAAAAATCAGTTCGAAGCTTTCTTGAACGGACAGCTTCTCCTTGGATTCGTCACCGGAGCAATATCTCAACCGACGCCAACCATCTCTGTTCCTGCATTAATGCGCACAACACCAGTCTCAAACCCCTGACCACCACACTTGGTTTCAAACATATCAGGTTATCAAATCTTGATTATTGGGTTCTTTCTCCGAAGATATTCAGAGCTTAGTGGTTCTTGTACCACGTCTCACGAGATCTGGGTTACCTTGGCAGATACTACAACCGTCCAACATCATCTCACTTGTTTGAGCTGCAACGAAAGCTTCAGACTGTAGCTAAACAAGAGAAGACGATGACAGACTACCTACATATTCAAACTCATATGCGACCAACTGACATCTATAGGTAGTCCTGTCTCAGAAAGAATGAAATTTTTTGCTGCGCTACAAGGTCTGGGAAAAGAGTATGAACCACTGATAACGAGTTATCGAAGGAGTTGTCGACATGTTTGCCAAACCCTACGCATCGAAGATCTCATTCCTCGTTTACACAGTTTTGATGCTCGTATTCAGAGATATAATGTACCCTCAGAAGTATCACCACACCTGGCCTTCCATGTGGACGAGCTAATTATCAGTCTGGTTACTATAACTCAAGAGGCAAAGGCCAGTCAAACAGAAGGTTCGGAGGAGGCCGGGGACGCGGTACATTCTCAACAAGAGGACGAGGATTTCACCAACAACTTATCATCTCAGGTTCTCACTCTGGATCTTCTGCTTCATCTTACTATCAGACGATAGGCCTTCCTGTCAGATCTTTGGATAGGGGAACGGGGCACACCGGCCCACTGCGTTGCTGGCACAGTGCCAACAAATACATATCAGAGAAATCTTCATGTGGCCTTAGCAGCTATTGCGTATTACAGCGACCTCACAGATCAATCTGGCGCTGAAATGGGTTTGCTGTTCGGAGCTAGTCTCACTCACAACTCACCGCAACCACCGTTGCCTACACTCAAGCCTTACAAGTAACGATGGTTGTCATTGGGGATGGTACTTCTTGCCGATCACCCATGTCGGTTCGCACGGACATAGCATCTACCTCAGGTACCTTCTCTTCCTTCGTAAGGATGATTTTAGTGTGTCCTGGAATTACTTAATCATTTGCTGTCAGTTTCTAAGCTATACTCATGACTATCCGTGGCCTCATTTGAAATTTTGATAATAACCGGGTATGTGTTAGAGTACAGCTAACCAGAAAGTGGTTCTGAGACAAGGGAAGCACCCATGAAGGGCTACAGTCTCAAGTCTCCAACGCCTCAAGTCTTCTTACTCCACAATACAAGGTTCTCTAGTGATAAGAAAAAAATTCATAGGAGACTGGCATCCTTCGATGATCAAGTTCTGAAGTCCTAGTCAAAAACAAGTTGATTCCAGTCAATAAAAGTACCTTGAAATGTGTGAGTCATGTAACTAGGGAAGATAGTCGTTACCATTCTCGCTTCTAGTTTGTTGCGTCAACCTTAGAGAGAGTCCATTGTGATCTCGGGGTCCTTCTTCCTGTTACATCTATCAAGGATTTCCGTTCTATGTTAGTCTGGGTGGCAACTTTTCTCGGTATTGTTTGGTGTTTCCTTTAAAAGAACAAGTTCCGACTTTCCCACAATACCTTTTATTCATGTTTCAGAAGGATGGTTGAGACTCAGTGTCCACAAGATCAGTATGTTCCAGTGGCGATGGGGTGATTAATTTCTTAAGCAATGTGCTTCCAACCACGGCTCTAGACGACAGAAGAAGCCCGTTTGAAGTTTTTCTTCATGAAAGACCTTGATTACTTCTGCTTAAGGTCTTTTGGCTGCTCGATGCTATCGATGCTCAAGATTATGCCAACAACAAAGCTTGATCCGATCTCTTCATTGCGGTCTTCCTAGGATACAACGACAAATACGAAGATATATCGTGTGTTTTTTATCCTCCAACGTGACGTGCTATATATATCAAGACACTTCTCTTTTTGACGAGTTCAGTTTCACCATTTGCAACAATCTATACTAAACATCATCCTCCGATACAACACCATCTCTGGAAGCATCAGAAAAGTTTCATGTTCATCTGGTTTTCACAGTTCTGAAAGAAGAAAACATGCACCACTGCTCAAACTGTCTCTTCAACAGTAACGATACCAGCTCTGTCATCAAGCCAACAGACACACGTTCCAACTGTCATGCTTAATGAAGACCTTCCTTCACCTCGAATGGAGTCAGCATTCTCAGAGGTAATAAGTCACTGACAGATATGAATACCTCCAACACTGAAGCTAGCTAGCAGTAGGAATGGGCAAAACTCTCACTGAATAACCAGGAACAACGTTCCAGTCTCAACAATCTCAACATAAAATGATTTACAAGGTCTAAGGCAGGATAAGAAAACCTATCCAAGATATGCTCTGTTTACTCACAGAACTTCAGAATCCCACTGCCTACCACAGTGACAGCTGCCCTCTAAAGGGGATACAAAATGAAAGAATGCAATGCGGGGATGAGATAAAAGACTTGTGCAGAAACGAAAACTTGGTCTCTTGTGCCTCGTACACCTCATATGGCATGTCCTTGGTAGCAAATGGTAACATAAATAAACTCAACGCAGATGGAACAGTGGAGACTCAAGAGCAAGATGTAGCACAAGAAAGTAACAAGAGGAAGGCATTGCTTATCTTAACCTACAGCCTTGTGGTGAGAAAACTACAGTCAGAATATTATACATCTAGCTACTATAATGAAATGGTAAGTTAAAACAATTGGATGTTAAAAATGCATTCTACATGGAGATTTGTTTGGAGACGGTTTACATGAATCAACCAGGCGGCTTTGTAGACATGACAAACCAGATCATGTGTGTCAGCTACACAAATCTCTGTATTGCTGAAACAGTCCCCACGCCCTCTGTTCAACCAAAGTCATGATTTCCTTATAAGTTTGGGTTTGTGTGCAGTGTCAAGGACCCATCCTTATTCGTTTACCAATGACAGAACATTATCATGCTCTTACTCTAACGTAGACGGATCATGCAATCACGGGAAACAACTCGAGCAACTCTCACACGGCGCTGAAGAGCCTAAACTTGAAGTTTTAGAATGAAAGACCTTGGGAAAGCATTATTGTCCTCTGAATTCAAGTACATTTTCAGAACAAAGTACGTTTATGTCTCAAGACAGTATGCTCTTGATCTTCTTACAGTTGCAGGCATGGGAACACAGTGCTCCTGTTCACACTCCTCTTCCCGTGCAACTGAACAGACGTTCCAGATCAGACACTCCTTTCTCGATCCTCACTATTTCAGAAGCTTGGCTGGAAAACTGCAATACCTGACATTAAACAGAAACAGACATCCAGTTTTGCAGTTAATTATGGTGTCAGAAGATGGGCACGCGCCATCAGTTTCAGACTTCAACCAAAACCTCAAGAGGATTCTGCATATGTAAAGGGTTTACCAGTAGCGTCAATGGGACTTTCTTTCTTTTTTCATGACACTTTGACTGCTCTCTCAGAGACTTACAGCGACAGCGCTGGCGCTGTCAACCACGAGACGGTCTACATGTGAGATTTTGCACTTTCCTTTGGACAAAACATTCATCTCCTGTCGTTGAAAAAGAAAGCCTACTGTTCCAAAAGATTTACTGAGGCAGAGTATAGATCTTATCTGGAAACTGCATCAGAACTGCTTGGATATGTCTGCTACTCAAGGATACTTGCATCTGCTCTTTCCAGTCACTCCTGAACTGTTTTGGAATGATCTCTCATCTATAATATGGACGCTAACCACTTCCACAAGAGAACCATCTCTCTCT